>PVKS010025198.1:0-30132 GCA_004027875.1 Aplodontia rufa
AGGTCTGGGGAAATGAACAGGAAGTTAGCCGCTCTGAGATGATGCCCTTCTCCTTCCTGGAGGAAGTTTGGATTCAATGATTACTTTTGTGGAATCACTCAGCAGACACATTGCTCCGATAAACCAAGGGGTCTCCAAATACCAGCCCTCACCCAGACAGACAGTCACACATAGTCCTCCCATGTAGAAATTTCCCCACTACCTAGAGAGCACTTCATTGTTATTATTATTTTTTTTTTGAAAGAGGGGACAGTGAGATAGAAAGAGAGAAGCAATTTTTTATTCAGTTTTTCTTGTGACCTTCATTCCTCAGACACTTGGCTGTGTAAGTGGTGCTGGGGTTTGAACTCGCATAATCACACATGCCAGGCAAGCACCATAACCTCCGAGACACCGCTCCAGGCCTCATTATTATTATTCTATTGCACTGCCATTTGTGCCCTCAAAGATAACTTTATGTACATCAGTAATATTCATGGTGCCCAATATCTTCTAGAATTTTATACTCTGCTGGAACTGGGAGAGTCCATGAGGAAGGGTCATCCAGACTTCTGAGCGGTGACTCCGCTCCTTCTCTCTCCGTCACAGCTTCATGCACAGATAAGGAAAATGTAACTTGGAAAGAGCCACATGTTTAGTTAATGTGCTCTAGGTCCTAGCTTCCTATGCTTCCAAAAGATGGGACTGGGGGTTGGAGCAGTGGCTCAGCGATAGTGGCTCTTGTCTGGCATGTGCAAGGACGTGAGTACGTACCACAGCACCACATACACAATGAGGTGTCCATGCAATGAAAAGCTAATAAAAAATTGATTCTCTCTCTTACTGTTCCTTTCTCTCTCTCTAAAAAAAAAGAGGGGGCTGGACAGTCTAAACTTTCCTGTTGTTTTAACTTTCATGGAGGCAGAAACAGCTGATATGCCAGGGGAGGGGTTTATGAAATCAAATGCATTATTGGTTGATAATTTCAAGCACAATGGTAGGAAGAAAAGAAGACTTTGATGCAGGAGAGTGGAGAGATTTGGGCACATAGGGTGTCTGTCCACAGCCTGCAGGGAAGGGTTTTACCCCCTAAGAATGCAGTTCTTGCCCAGAAGCTACCAGAAACTCTGGATTTTGCTGTGATGCCAATTTCCCTCTCCTAATGTTCAGAGAAGGACATGTTCATGCAAGACAAATCACCAGTCCTTGACCCTGTGACAGCAAATGGAGACTAATGATAGGAACTGGGATAAGAGATGCCTTTATACTAATGCCCATTGCTGCAAAACTTTCCAGAAAGCTCCTTTGTGTTGCTCAGATTTTGTTGACCCACTCCAGGGGCTGAAGATGGCAGATGTTAGGCAGAAGTGTCTTTCTGGGCAGGTTCTGCTCCCTCACTTCTGGAGAAAAATCCTAAAGTTTCCTTAGCCTTTCTCTCTACAGCACTCTCCAGAGAGCCCACATGTGGCATCTGAATCCAGGAATGCTCTTCTCCTCCTACTCCCTAGGGGTCGCTGCTTTCAAGGTTTTGATTTTAGAGCTGGGACAACAGGTCCACACAGGTGAGGTAAAGTGACCTGTCCAAGTTCTCAAAGAGGGTAAGTGGCAAAGTCATAACAGGAACCCAGGCAATCCAGTTCCCTAGCTGGTGCTCATGATCATATGGCTCTCCTGTCTTATTCAATCTACTTGACTTTCCTGACACCTGGCCATGACTTGTGGGTCCCCATGCAGGCCATAACCCAGTGATTCTCTCTAACTTGTTGCTTTCAAACAATGCTTCTAGAATTCTATATTTTCTCTGGGTTTCAGGACAAAGGAGCAAGATCTGTTATGGAAAGTAAACCTGGCTATTTGCATGAAACCCCCTTTGCCATCTGAGGTGCTAAGGGTGAAACTCCATGAGGGAATAGAGCTGGTTTGAATCCTTCCTTCAGTTTTCCATGTATGCAATTGGCTTTGGAGACCCTTTCATACTCTTCCCCTCTAGATCCACCACTAAAAAGTAGGCATGCTGCACATTTGGGATGAGTAGAGGGATTTTGGGTACCATTGCCCAATAGATTGGTTGTGAGAGTGTTATTGCTATTTATTTTACTCTATTGATCCAGTCTTAAATAAGATTCAATCTCATTGATAGCTGAGTCAGAGGCTCAATGAGATTAAACATTAAAAAAAAAAACTTGTACACTGCAAGGTACCATGCAAGATGTGCTTTGTTATGACTTATTAATATTCAACTTTCACCCAAAGTGGAATTGATTTTTCAAAATCTGTATTCATGCCTGCTCCCTAATTGGGAGGGAGTGCCTGGCAACCCTGAGTTCTCCAGGTCCCTGCATCTCTTGGGTCCTGTAGGCATGTCCTCCATGAGGGCCTTGTTGCTCCAGGCACATCTTGGCTGCAATAATAAAGCATTTCTCACTTTCCCATAACCTCACTGCTCACCTTGCATTTATTCCAAGGGATGTCTTTGCCTCAGCTTTGAGAATCTGCAACAGCTCTGCAGCTGGGAAGACAGTGTATCATTTGGCTTTTTGCCCAGAAAATAAGATGCTTCAAAAAGGTCATCAAAAAAAAAAAAAAAAGTCTCTTGGGAGAGAAAAGGAAAAAAAGAAAACCCTCTCTCTCTCAAGGTTAATTGAGTAGAAGGTGAACTTTTGTCACATGTCATCCCTTTGAGAAAGCTGCACACCCTTCAGTATGCATAGAGGGTAATTCACAAGGGACATGGGCTAGGCTGCGACTTGGGAACACTTTGTTCTCTAGAGCTGATCCCACCCTTGAGACTTTGGAGAGAGTGTCTTCACCATCTGAAAGTGGACAGGAGTGGGTGCAGAAGTGCAGCATGGTACTGAGGAACCAGAGGCTGGACACCAGTCTCCAGGGGGCTTTCTCTCTTGTGCATGGAAGGGGCCCCACAGCCTGCATGAAATGAATCCAAACACGACCAGTGTGTTTGGTGGCTCTGGCCAGAGAGCCGAATGCTTTGTCTGTGCAAGCTGGGACTGATGGCTGAGAGAAGCCTGACTTATTAGGGGTCTCTTCACTCCCCCCACCTCTGCCTTGCCCTGTTATTCTGAACTGGGGATGGTTTAAACCATCTCCATCTTCGATTGTCACAACTGAAAACAGGAGGTGGTACTGACTGGGAGAAGGCAGGGGCCAAGGGCCTGCTAAACGTCCTACAAAGCACAGGCTGGCCCCTTGCAACAAAATCCAATATGTCAACTGTGCCAGAGAGAAAACCTTGCCTTGGACCCTCTCCATCAACCCATTGGTATAATTTCCTCTATTGTACACTTTAGGTATTTGCTCAAAGTTGCTCTCTCAGAAAGCTCTTCATGACCATCTTACAAAAGAACAACTGCAGTAAAAACCACAAAATGAAACAATACAAAACCCCCTCCATCTCACCCCATCACTTTCCCTGCTACCATTGCTTGGAGTTTTCCAAAGCTCGTCCTTGTCTGCTATGCGTACATATGAATCTGTTTCCTGCCTTCCAGCATTACAGTGTACATTCCCCAAGAGCAGGACATGGTCTCCTATGTTCATTTCCAAGGTCTAGAATGGAGAAACAGAGATGTTCAATAATTATTTGTTCAGTTAATGACTGTGGGTGTATCTCAGTACCATAGCAAGTGCTTAGCATGCACCAGGCTGTGGGTTCAATTCCCAGCACCAAAAACAAAGCAAAACACACTTATTAATGAGTGAATTGATGCAAGTCCCAAATCAGTGTGTGAACCTGACCTAGTAACTTACCCACCTAGTATGTGTTTGGATTTTCATGTAAAAAAACAAATTGAGGATTAGAGTGTTCCAATGTGTCTTTTCAGCTCTTAGTTTTTTGGACTTTTTAGGAAAGTAGAATTTGCCTTGGGAATTTTGGATGAGGGAGAGGGAAGGCTGCAGTAAGAGAGCCCTGTGCATCTGTGAACTAGAGGCATATATGCTCCAGTTCCTACTTCAGGCGGCTGCAGTGAGCACAGTTTTGCTTTTCATGCAGAATGGCACTAGCCTCAGGCACAAAATTTAAGGGAGTGCCAAAATACTCAGGAATGAAGATAAATAGTATTTTGATGCAGTACTTTAAAAAACAGAAATCAATTTAAAAATTCATAATGAATGAAACATCAGGATTTTACCAAAAGATGAGATTGGTATTTCTGGTTTTCCCTTTTCTCCAGGCTCCAATCTGGCTTGGCACAGCACTGCTATGGGACCTTGTCTTTATTTACAATTTTGGTATTTTGTTCATCATTTGTTTTTAATGCCAGGGATCAAACCCAGGACCTCATATGTGCACTCATCCACTGAGCTATGGAGTTTTTAACATTAATTTTGATTTTTAAGGAATATTGCATTGAAATCTGATTTGTCTTGAGTACCGTCAAATCAATGTTGTGCTGAGGAGGAGTGCCTCATCCTAGTCTGTTCTCTTGAGATGTGGTGCCCCAGTGAGCAATGGCTCATTTGGAGGGGGAGGGGAGCTTCCTGCCACCCGTCCCTATGGAAGAGAAACAGGGAGAGAGGAGATTTGGGGGACAGCTGGTGGGATCTCAAAATTTGAGGGCTGGGTTTCCTGGGCAGATGAGGAGGTTAAGTCTGGGTCTGAATTAGCAAAAGAAGACGTTTGGGGCTAGCATGAGAGTAGGCCTGAAAGGTCCTGGTTGCAGTGGTCTCAGTGTGGTTGTGAATAGAGCCTCCTCCCTCTTCCTCTCTAAGGTGTTCAGGGATGGGAAGGTCAGTGCATGGTCGTCCTGGGGTAGGCTGCTGTCCAAGTGATTATGCAGTAGGTGAAAGACACTTGTCCTTCACTTGAGTCCTCGTCTCTTGATGATTTCTGGTTCTGCTGGAAGTATTCCTCAGACACGGCCAAGCTCCCTAGCTCTTATGCTTGCTCTCTGGCCTGTTTTCACTTGTCTCTCCTTTGCCGTGCCTTGCCAGAGCCTCAGCCCCTCCTGGCCTTGACTTATGACCTACTGCCAGCACTGCAGAGAAGCTGTCCTGGGAGCAACATTTGCAAAGAAGCACAGTGTTGTTCTAGACTGTGGTGATGGAGAGAAAAATACAAATGACAAGAAAAGTAGCCAACTAGAAAAATGTCA
Source organism: Aplodontia rufa (assembly GCA_004027875.1). Taxonomy (NCBI): domain Eukaryota; kingdom Metazoa; phylum Chordata; class Mammalia; order Rodentia; family Aplodontiidae; genus Aplodontia; species Aplodontia rufa. The sequence continues at coordinate 5,094 of PVKS010025198.1, forward strand.
TATTTTCTTAAAACCCTGATTTTAACTTAACTACTAACTAACTTAAACTTCAGTTTCTTTTCTGTTGTGTTGTTTATCTTGGACCTTAAATGCAAATATTGACTAAAATGCAAGGTGTCCAATAAGAAATTTCAAATTCCCAAATATCCTACAAGCAAGGGATTTAGTATGTAGTATGTAAAATCAAGTGATAAGAAATGTTGAGAGGACTAGAGTGGTGTCTCAGTGGTTTTGGCGCTTGCCTGGCAAGCACAAGGACCTGGGTTCAAACCCCAGCACCACATACACAACTAAGTGTTGGAGCAACGAAGGCCATGTGAAAAACTTAATAAAGTTGTTTCTCTATTTCTCTGTCTCTCTCACTGTCCCTCTCTCTTTAAAAAAAAAAGAAAAGAAAAGAAATGCTGAGATGAGAAGGTGTACACACGTAGGTGATCGGCCATAATGCTTTTGTTCAAAATGCATTTATTTTTCATCATCATTTTATCAAGCCCTGCTTTACATACTTTATAAGCACCATTTCTTTTAACTTTAATCTTGAAAATCACTTGGATAGTTGAAGAGTCTTTGTCTCCATTTTAGAGATAAGCAAACTGAGGCTGATAAGCTCAAGTTTCCTAAAATCATAAAGCTTGTAAGCAGAAGATCTGAGGAGGTTCAAACCCAGACTTCTCTGGGTCCAGTCCCTGAGCTAAACTCCTTCACCCTCTTGCATCTTGCACAGGGTCAAATTAGAAGCACAGGTAATAACTTACACTTGAAGCTAGTCCTCTGGTATGTGACACATAAGCACACATCTCCCCAACTGTCCTCACCCTTTTTGTGAGCACCTCCCAAATCCTAAGACGTTATGGTGAGCTGAAGTGTAGCTTGCAGAATGGAAGAGCAGAAAAGTCAGGAGGAGGCAGTTAATCATGTAATCAGCAAAATGATCTTTCAAAATAGAATGTATGTGGTCCTTGGAATAGTTTGTCAATGATCCATAATTCTTAAAATTTCTAGATAGGAAAGGGCATCTTCTGATCCAAACCTCTGTCTATTGAATTAAGATGTCAAGAAATGTAAAGAAAAATGGCTAATTGTGTCTATAAATAACTATCTCTAAGATGATAATGTGAATATCGATAAGAAGAAAAAGAGTTCATAGTCCTCAATTTGATTATTTGTTTGAATTTTAGCCTAATTTGGGGAATAAATAAATGTCATCTCCTCCTTCCTTTCCTTTCCATAGTCCAAATTCTGCTCTTTCTCTTTTTTGTTTTAAAGAGAGAGGGACAGTGAGAGAAAATCAGTTTTTATTTAGTTTTTCATGTGGCGTTCATTGCATGGACACTTTGTTGTGTACATGGTGCTGGGGTTCGAACCCATGTCCTTGCTCATGGCAGGCAAGTACCTTAACCATTGAGTCACTACTCCAGCCCTCTACTCTTTCTTTAAACTCTAATTTAATTCTAAGTTTTTTCAATAGTTGTATAGTTATTTCTTCCTTCCACTGAATTCCTGTATTTCTTAATCTTTTTAAAATTTTTATTAAAGAGTTGAGTTATTGTACAATCATAAATGCATATAAAGTAACAACATGATATGCATTTGTTCTCAAACCAGAATTACCCCCATCTTGCCCACACCTGAATCTCTTGATTCTTCTGTATTCCGCCCCTATAAGAGATATAAATGCTATTTCTTCATCTTACTTTTACCACTTAGTGTTTGACCATAGGATTGCTTTCTGATCGTTTTATTATTCCACATTGATTGTGTAAAGAACACAGAAAAATGTGTCTTAGAATTCTTGCTCCCCTGATCCTCCTCTCATAGGAATAGAGTTGTAACAGGTGCTTTCAGGGTCCTACTCCTATTCCTGGGACCCTTCAGGGGGCTCTAGCTAAGATACATCTGCTGGTATCTTCCTCTTTGTGCCTGCAGGCTCTTCTTCAGTCTCGACTGGGAAAAGCTTGCTATTTGTATACATAGCAGGCCAGAGTTTCAAAAAATTATCATCTTCTGGGAGCAGCCCTCAAATGGATGACTTTTGGAAGTTGGCATATAAACACTCCAGCTCTCTCACCCCTTGAAATGGTTCTGAGCCATGTGTTTGGAACTATTTACCAGCATTTCTCTGAGAGCTGGGCTCTAGTGGCTTACAGCAGGAGCTGTCTAAATGATGCACCTCTTTATTTACTGCCTTTTCTCCCTTTGTCACTCTCCCTAATTCTTTCCTAGTGTTAGCTGCAATTCCCAACTAAACGGTTTGCACTCCAACCTCGACCATAGGGTCTGCTGCAGGCGGAGCTCAATCTAGGCCAGGCATAGATATAGTCAATAGTGACTTGTGGATCAGATGATTAATGGACTGTCAGAGTGTTATCTTGCAGCTATATGGCTTGTGTGTCCACCATTCAGAGAATGTGATGCTATCTCCCATATTCCAATGATTGGAGCAGCAGTGATGGGCAAGGGTCCCACCTCGAGTTCATCTGGTTCTGTTTGCTACTCTGTATTTGTGATCTATAACTGCCTTTGGTAAGGAGCGACAAGCCTGGGGGAATCGTGTCCAACCCTACTACCCCTCTCCCATCCCTGTTGCTAAGAGCTGTATACAATTCTCAAGTTGCAGTGTCTTCAGACTGATCACCCTCTGACTAGACCAATAAGAAATGTTGAACCTGGGTTATAGCTAAAGCAAAGGCCCTTTCCCTTGGGAAACACAGAAAGAATGGGAGACACACCATAGCAAGATGTTCCCTAACAAGGCCATGTCAAATTTATAGATAAATAAAATAGCAAAGATTGAATGGGGCTCGATTAGCAGTTTGGACCTCCCCCCACTAAACAGAGAAGGTGCTGTCTGAATGTCTTGGACTGATTTCTAACTTTGTGATTCACAGCTGCAGCCAAGCAGAGCATAGCCAATAATGCTATTTGTTTTCCACTTTTTTAAAAAAGGCTGGGGGAAATACATAAACGGCTCAAAGGAGAAGATAGCATCAGCAGATAGCCTGACCATAGCGAGACAGGCAGATGGTTTGCGGGATGGATGCCAGCTGGGTGTTTCTGTAAGTGATGGTGCATCTCCTCTCCGAGCCCCAGTTCTTGGCTTGATTAAGAGGTCAGGAGGAGGTTGCCACAGCGCGAGGCCTTCACGCACATGATATACGGCCAACCTGTCGGTCGCCTAGAAACAGCTCTGCAAAGGGGCTTGAAGACAAATCAATTTAGAAGTCCACAAGTTTGGGCTGGATAGTGCTGGCTGTTGGTACAACATGAAGTTTGATTCTTTGGGTTTGTTTTCCCAAATGCCACTCAGCCCTTTAACTTTGTCTTCACATCAATTTCTTTACTTTTTAATATGATGATCTCTTGCGATAAGTAACCACACCCTTCAGGTGACATCCTGGAAGTCAGTGAAGCACACAGGCAGACAGGAGACTGGGTGAGGTCTGGTTTGTCCTTCTTTCACTTGCTAAGAGTTGGCTGTGTGCCTAGGCCCTGGGAACAGGTAGGAAAAGAAAAACCCATCCTCCTTCCCTGGAGAGCAGAAGGATTATGCATAGGAGGAAGAGCACCCCAAGGGTGTAAACAAAGGGTCAAGATGGAGGTATGAACAATGTGAGATTTTGAAATGGTGAGGGAGAAGGCAGGGAGAGGAGTGGAACATGGGGTAGGTGGGGCTGGCAGAGGTACCCTAACCATCTGGGTAAACTTAGGAAAACTTGTATACATTTTCATAGATTTTGTCCTTGTTTGTCAGAAGAGCATAGAATGGAGAACTTTCTAGAAACAGGGCTCAGAGAAAAAAAGCTGAGCACGATACTATAGGGTCAATGAAGTCCTGGCCTGATTGGAATGGACCTCGAGAATTTGTGCATTGATTTGGCCAGTTAAATCCCACTTCTCCATGCTTGGGAATTCAACCATTCGATTCCCACAGTTGACAAGAATGGCCCCTGGGATGGCTGCCTGCTGGTCACAGCCTTCTCTGCTTATGTCCGCTCCACAGGGCCATCTGCTCAAGTTGCAGTTTCTGGTCAGTGATCCTAGCCTGAAATTTTACCCTCTTTCTTGATCAGAAAGACAAGACCTTGTACTTCCCAACTATAAATCTATTTAGTAAATATTTATACTTTGAGAGAGGGGACCAGGGAAAGAATGTTGGAAGAACCAAAAATCTGCAAATGCAGTCTGTTTCTGTCCTCAAAAAGTTTTCAATTTCTTCATGGAGTGGCGTTAAAAACAAACATGTTAATGGTGCTGCAATCCAGGGAGACTGTGTGAGCAAGAGAGGTGTGAGCAATGCAGTAGAGAGGAAAAAGCAGGGTAGATTTCCTCGGAAGACTCTATACAGCTAAAGTTGCTTGAAATTGAGGGAAGGCAAGGCTCTAGGCTTTATCTAAAACCTTATATCTTGAGTAGCATCCAGGAGCAGAAGCTGATTCTCATAGTAGTTCTTTCTCATTTAATTTTTTTGTTAATCTTTTATTGCTAAAAGCCACCAGGATGGATGGATACAGGAGACATTAATTTTTGGATAGTCAGTCCTATTTGATCTAGACCCCTTCCAATTTGCATGTAAGAATTAACAAAAGCCTCTTTCATTCATAAAATTGTCCCTGAACAATGAATTACATAGTCATCTTTTTTTTTTTTAAAGGGAAAGGGACAGTGAAAGAGAAAAAGAGACAGAAAGAGAATCAATTTCATTTAGTTTTTTCATTTGGCCTTCGCTGCTCTGACACTTTGTTGACTATGTGGTGTTAGGGTTTGAACTTGAGTCCTTGCACACGCCAGGCAAGCGCTGTAGCTGCTGAGCCACTACTCCAGCCTTTACATAGTCATCTTAATTATGAGAAATGCTTTTCTGAAATTCTAAGGGGGCAATGTTGAATCAATGTTTTGAGCCTGTGCAAGCAAATGATGAACAGGGGAGGGGGGATTAGCTTGAACCAAGAAATTCCCTTTAGTTTTCTTCTAAATCAACAAGCACAAATTATCAGTGAAAACAAGCCCAAACGCCCATTTTCCCTAGAATGAACCAAGTGAAGGAAGCAGGGTTAGCAGACATACACCCATTGCTGAGGGACATGAATAGCACACTGACTGATCACGGGTAATCTATTAACACACTTGAGCCACACTCAGTGTTGCTTTGCAGATAAACACGGTCTGTGATTATTTTACAACACTGTTAAGGTGCTGGGGGTTGTCTCTCATTTATTACTTGACTAATAAATACTTTAATTACACTTAATAAATAATGTAAGCAGGGCTCACTGAAGTGGTAATTCTTTAAATTAATTATTAACTGCATGCAAAAGGCTGCACTGCCAGTACCACTAAAAGAAAATTCACCCTTTAATCTAAAGTGATTATTCATTATCTGGTATAAAGGCTCCATTTGCATATTATTAGGGAAATAAACTTTGGCCTCCTTGGCAATACAGATAGATCTCAAAGTCCGTGTGTTATGAATCTCCAAATACTAAGGCAGTGATAAACAATATGTAATAAAGTCTCCAGTTTATAGCTTTATAACAGCTGGTTTTTGATTTTCTAAATATATTACAATGATAAAGTGACCAGTTAATGTATAAGCTCTCTGTGAAAGGTGGCGCCTACAGATGGTCGGCTGATAGGAAACGGTAAATGTGCAAACTGCTCATTTCCCTGGAGATTGGAGTCATGAAAATGATCACAATAAGATATGAGAAGAAAATCTCAATTTAACCCTGTTCTCTGCTGCAACCCAAATATGGCATTGCATTTAGTTGTTTTGCAGGTGTCTTTCCTCACCCCTTCCTAGACCCCATTTTCTCCCTGGAAAAGTGCAGGTAAGAAATCCAGATATCCTGAGGTCACTGTCTCCAGATGCTCTGGTATCCTTGATTCTTTCTGGGGGCAAAGAGACCAGGCAAGGTTCCAGTCAAAAGAGGAGAAATCTCTCTCTGCTCCCTTTGGCACAAAGCATGGGTAGGGAATGAGTGGGGTGGGAGGAAGGAAAGGGAGGAAAATGGGCACAGTCACAAGGAAACAGGAATGACCACTCTCCGCATTTCCATCCCATCTTATTCATCTGCCCATTTGACACTACGTCATTCAAGTGACCTTCCTCGTCCTTTGTGTGTTCTGGCTTCACTTGCAGTGTGGATCAGTCAACACCGCGCTGAATCGAGTGATGTAGGGAAGGGGCTACAGAAAGGTGAGCTCCGTCCTTCAAGAGGGTCATGTTGGGAGATGGAACTTGTTTCAGTAATGCTCCAAATATTGTTGGAAAACTTTGAGAATTGCCTTTCATATTTGTTTTAGTCAGCTCAGGATGCAAAATATCATAGACTGGGTGACTTAAGCAAAATGCAGTTAATTTCTTGCATAGCTGGAGACTAGGTTGTGAGCATGGCTAAGTTCTAGTGAGGGCTCTCTTCCTGGCTTGTAAGTAGCCACCTTCTCACTATGTTCTCATTTGGTGGAAAGACGACGCTCCTGTCTTCTTTTCTTATAGGTTCACTAATCCTGTGAGGCTCCTCTTTCTTGACCTCATCTAAACCTAAGCACCTCCAAAAATCCCCTTTCCTGAAACATCACACTGGAGGTTAGGGCTTCAACTGATGAAGTTTTGGGGAACAAAACCATTCCATCATCAACAATGTTCTCAAGCTTCAGAGGGAGGGAAATCATACCAACGAAAACTCCCTTAAACTGAGCAAGCTAGGTATGCAAGGAGTTTCACATGCATTATCTCTGATTATCCCTATGGTAACACTAAGAGGTAAATAGCATTAGCACATGGCAATTGAGAAGACTGACTTAGAGGGAAGTTAAATAACTTGCCTAATGACACATGGCTAGTAAATTGCATAGCTGCACTTTGAACCTAGTTATTCCAAAGTCAAGGCTTTAATGACCGTGCATACTGCTCTGTCTTTTGAAGGTAGTTGTAAGTACGGGAAATTACAGGTGGTTAATGGCTGAATGGGTTCCCTTTTTCGTGTCACTACTGTGCCTTCTCTGGAAATTTTCTTTGTCCCTAAGAGAATTCTAAGATTATGAATTTGGGGCATGCTGTAAATCAGTGAGTTAATATTTCAAAAAGAAGGACCTTGTCTACACCTTAAAATCATAACATAAATGCGGCTGCCTATTCCATCTGCGATGAACACTTAGGGCCAATTCTGTTCTCATCCAGCCTAATCTTGTGGGCTACTTACTGCAGTGAGTGCCCACATGTCATCTCAATCAATCATCTCCCTGTTACCCTGATTTAGGTGGGAATTATCATTGTTTCATTTTATTTATTTATTTATTTTTCTTAAAGAGAGGGACAGAGAGAGAGAGAGAGGGAAAGAGAGCTCACTTTCATTTAGTTTTTCATGTGGTTTTGTTGCTCCAACACTTCATTGTATATGTGGTGCTGGGGTTTGAACTTGTGTGCTTGCGCATGCCGAGCAAGTGCTGTAACCGTTGAGCCATCGTTCCAGCCCCTCATTGTTTCATTTTAAAGATGAAAAAATCTGAAGCACAGAGAGGTTGAGCAACCACCCTAAATTAAGGTAGTAGGTAAGGGAAAGAGCAGGCCTCCAAATTAGGCACCTTTGTTTTTATCTCTAAGGAATGCACAGTTGGATCCTTCATCACAAATGTTCTTCATGTCCTTCCTATCAAAAACACTGTCAATCTGACATGAAGAGCTAAAAATTTATTTGCATCTTTCTTCCTTTACAAGGTGTCCATCCATTTATTCCTGCATTCCCTCGATGTTCCATTCATTCAGTGACTAATTCATTTAACAAATATTTTTGAAGCCAGCCATTGTACTAGGTACTGGCTATCTAATCTAAATTTGCAAAAGGAAATTGAAACAATGGCCTGTTAACTGAATTGACAAAGTGATCCAATTACTTTGTGGCTGCTGGTTGAGTTTCAGATTCAACCACTTGTCTGTGAGCCTTGCCACTAGCACCCACTTTTGAAGAGATGATGGCACAAGTTTTTATTACAACCATTAGGCAAAATAAAACAGAGGAAGTTGGCTCTCCAGTTTCATTCTATTTACTTGAATAGTTGAATTCATCAGATTCACTGACACTGTCAGGCAAAGTGCCTTTCCACACTTTAAGGACAGGCAAGAGTCAGCCTGATCCAGGCTTCCCATCATGTGGTACCTTATTCTAATTTATTCATTTATTTAATTTATTAATTTATTTGATTATTTGCTTGAGGTACTGGGGATTGAACCAAGGGGTGTTCTACCACTGAGATATTTCTACAGTCATTTTTTAAAATATTATTTTTCATTTTGAGAATGGGGTCTTGCTAAGTTGCTGAGAATGGCCTTGAACTTGTGATCTACCTGCCTCCACCTATAGAGTCACTGGGCTTGCAGTCACATGTCACGGCACATGGCTAGTATTTGCCTCACTTTAAATTTTTACAATAAGCTTATTATGGGTTGATTGTGACTTCCCAAAACTCATATGTTGAAATCCTAACCTCCATTATATCAGAATGTGATCTTGTTTGGGAGGGAGGGGTCACTGCAGATGTAATTAAAGTTTGCAGCGAAGTGAAGTGGGCCTCTAATCCAGTGTGGCTGATTTTGTTATAAAGGGGGAAGTTTGGACATGAAGGCATGAATGAAAGGAGAACAATGTGAAGACAAACCCAGAGATCCGAAAGATGCTTCCACATGCCAGGGAATGCCTCAAATTGCCAGAAAGCCACCAGAAGTTAGGAGAGAGGCATAGGACAGATTCTTCCTCACATCCTTAGAAACCTAGTCCCCCAACACCTTGATCTCAGATACTGGAACTTTGAAACAATGGATTTCTGTTGTTTAAGCCACCAGCTTGTTATTCAACCACTACTCTGTGGGCCTTGCCACTTTTGAAGAGATGAAGGCATGATTGTTGTGGAAGCCCTACTATGCTAATACAAAGGCTTTAGGCCCTACTGTTCTCATTTATCACCAGGAAACTGAGGTTCACAGAGGCTGAATAACCAGCCCAAGGTCAAACAGCATCCAAGAGGGAAAGCTCAGTGTTCAGTCTGAGTTCTGCCATGCTTTGCTGCTATTACCTGTGAACTGTTCTGTTAAATGATGGGAAAGGACATTTATTTTTTCTTCTGTTACAAACCAGATATAATACATGCTCTCTTTCAGCTTGGGACAGGGCAGCCAGGCCTCCATGGCCACACCCCCACTACCAGCTCAGCACCCTGAGGTCAGGTCTATATATTTCTCCTCTTTCAGCAGTTAACAGAACCAAATAAAATGTTGAGGGCTAACATTAGAATAATTAAGTTTCATGCTTCAATCTTCTCATTTTACTTTGTTTAGCCCAGAGAAGGCATTTGAGGCTTAGAAATGCAGTGTACAGATTTCTTATATTCTGAGAGGTTCAGTTTTTGACTATATCAGGAGCAGAAAGGAAAATCAAGTTTAAGACTAGAATGCTCCTTCATGCCAGAGTCAGTGGTCAGAAGATGCCTTGCTTCCTAGTATCCATGCATGCAAGGTTCACACTCACACACACACACACACACACACACACACACACGAAAGCTTAATTTGGCTTTTTTACTGATGCCAAATGCACCAGATTCCTCCAGGGCCTCCTCATCCTACCATCCAGCCAGCACTAAACGGTAATGGTCCCACCCTCAGGGGCATTTTCCCACTGTCTATTCTGAAGCCAAGATCCATGGTGGTCTTGCCTCAAAGGCTGTGGCTTTCCTGTTTCAGAGTTTTGATGGGGTGGAGAAAGGGGAGCCCGCTGGGCAGTAAACGGCTGCCAGCTTGGATCTGAGTCCATTCCGAACGCCTTCGAATCTTGTGTCCTTCTGTGGGAAGGCACCCAGACTTATCCTTGGAATCTCTGTGTAAAAGGTCCTCTTCTCAGGGTTTCCCAAGCTGAGGGATTATGTAAAACTGTATTTGTGGAAAGGGACCTTGTTCTTTTTCAAGTCCGTCTGGCTGGAGTAGGCTGCAGTTGGAGAGCCAAGTGGAAGAGACGAGGGCATGGATGTCCACAAGAAGATGAGAAGGGATGTGGGACAGGTGGTTCCAAGCCAATATTCTAGCCTCAGAGATCAGCCAAAAACAGGAGACCAGAGATGGGGAACTAGGTCAACACCAGACCAAAACACAGTACAGCACCCAGGAGATGGATTCAATTGTCCTCAGACAGGAAGCTCTTTTTTTTTTTTTTTTCTTTATTCTCCAGTTACAGCAGGAGTCAGCACCTGAGTCCTGGTGGCCTAGTGCCAGCTTGAGACCAGGAACGCAAATTGTCCTGGGTTCCTGGCAGATTCTCATTTATTAGCCCAGTGACAACAACAGCAATTGTTTTCTTTTATTATCCAATGTCTCTGTGTCCTGGAAGGCTCCAAGTACTCATCTTCAGATGACAAAGTGGAGGCTTTGAGAGGCTAATTTTCCAAATGGTACAAACCTAGTAAGACCTAGTACTGGGGCTCTGGTTAGGAGTATCTCACTCTAAGTATTCTGTCTACTGTAGAAGGCTGCAGTGGTCAGACCCTGTCCCCTGGTAGGTCCACCACTCACGGACTGGGCTTACCAGGCTCAACTGCTACTTCATTGCTCATGAGAACATGTGGCCTGGTGTCCAGAAGACCTTTGATTTCCTACACCTGGACCAGTTCTGCTCAGCTGTGTGGCCATGGAGTGAATGCCCAGGATGGATGTGACTGAGGGTGGTGGTGGGCACCCAATGGAACCTTGGGGGACAATTATATGGGATTCGCTGCACGTGTAGGCAAAAGTCCCACACATGATTTTTAATTCAGGGTGGTGTGAAGAAAAGAAAGAAAATATAATTTCTTTAAAATAGCATTTGCATGTAAAGGATTCTGGGCTGAGATGCCTTGAGGGGATCTACACTCTTGTCCCTTTGGAAAACCCAGCCATCAATTTTCATTAGCTTTATGATTTGATCAACTTACAAAGGTCACTCTTAAGCTTCCTGTGAACCATAATATTATGAATGGGCTTAAATAATGCCAAAGCAACTCTTGGGAAAGACAAACATTAGTTAAACCAATTACTGGACACTGAACCTGGCTTTTCAGAACTGGATTAATCTCTTATAAGGGAGTGGTCCTGCTCCTAAAAATGAAGCTCAGAGTTTCCAAGGCTTGCTCTGTGCAGGGCAGAGCCTGGAGTCAGCTCCAGGTACAAAGGGCTAGCTGGCACCACCTCCTTCTCCAGAGTGGATGCTTCTGTCCTGGGTTTCCTCGCACTGTGATGCTTGTACCTCCCCATCTCCAACTCAGGCCTCCTGTAAGTACGGTGTCACCTTCTCTTTCAAACTTTGCATCAAATGTGGGCAATTCGTCTCCTTGTATTTTCCTTTAGTGTGGAGATCAGTCTATCATTATTTAGCTAATTATGTGTAATTGTTCCATTGGTATCATTTCTTCACCAGACTTTAAGCATCATAGGATCAAGAACTAGGGTGATTGTGTTCATCCCTGAGTCCTCAGCACCCATCATAGTGCTAAAAACACTAGGTGTTATTGAACTTAGTTTTAAAAGAGAAAATCAAAAGCAAACATTCTAGAAAATACAGATTGCATAAAGTCAATAGTTTGTTTCATGGAATACTTTATATAGAACCAAATCGCTCTTTCTAATGCAAGTTAACGTGCTGGAAGAGGACAAGCAAACCAGCCACCTCTTCCTGGGTTCCCATGCCAGGCCAGCCACTGATTTCCTTTGAGCAGGTAGGGCCCCAGTTAACATCGGTGTTCCATAGGGTCACTGGGGAAATTAGAGGCAATATTGCACAGAATGTGCCCAGGGACTAATAGGGGAGATAAAGATCTCTGGGTGGAATCCCCAACATTCCTTGCCAAATTCTTAGCTTTGAAACTTCGTTGGCACTGAATTACAATTTTGGTGTCAGGAACTGATCTTACTGCTCATTTTCCTACCATAGGACAGGTATGAGCTTTTACTTTTAATTTCAGCTTTCTTGCTGTATCATTAAGTTACTTTTATTCCTAGTTTTCCAGTCTGAGGGACAGAATTCATTCATAGCTTTTTTTGGTAGGAAAATGGCAATGTTTAGCCTCCCGCAGAGTAGGTTTGGTTTAAATAACTGCTTTGGCTATTAAAACTCATCTTAAACAACCAGAGTTTTACACAAAAATCTTTTGATCACTCATTCATGCTTTCTCTTTTTCTTGCTTGGACTTGAACACACACACGCATACGTGTACGTACACACACACACACACACACACAGCCTTCCTTTAAAGTTGCCCTTAAATTCTCTTAAGAAACTTTGCATATGGAGATGCAGATAATAGGGGGTGACTTCTCTTCGTTGTGGAAAACTTTCTTTGTGTTCTTCAGGCAGATTTGTGGCTGCAATAGGAATAGAAGGAACCGCCTTGCTCTCAACTGACCCTGTCCCTCGTCACCTGCCAAAGCCTGTCCTTCAAAGTTGTGCTGATCTGCTGCCTACAGTCAGGGGAATGATTTTTTTTTTTTTTTGGTTTAACTCAAGTGACTTTATTTGCTTAAATTCTACAAATATGCATTGGGCAGCACCCCATCTAAAGACTCCTACACTTTGTATTTGCTGGAAGTTTTTATTTTTGTCTCACCATGTCCTGCAGGGCACTTGCTGTTGTTCACATCTATCTGTAGTCTCCACGCCTTGCACTTCCTTCATATGTAGTAAGTGCCCTGTGGCTGTTTTTTTGGACGTAGGACTGAAGGCAGAAGAGCAGTAAGAAGTCAGAGGGGTAGGGGTATTTGTCAGTCAGGTTTCCCAGGCCCTCAGAAGGCAGCCGGGTACCAGGTCCACTGTGGGCATGTTTTGCTCCCAGTGTGAATGTGAAACCTCCTTCTGGGTATTATTATCTGTCAGGAAGTTAATCATTCTCTTCAAGTCTCAATTTCCTCTTCAGTGAGACACTTTGGGTGATTCTGAGGGCTAAAGACATGGTGATGTGTTTAACACAGTGTCCAGCATAGTGAGGCCTCAGTTTGTTGACGGTGACCTCCCTGATGCTGTGGGTGGGGGTGGAGGGTAGTAGTGGTGGGAGCCAGATAGGAGCCTCATGGGATGGGTGTGGCCAGGGGCTGGAGCAAATAAATCTGCCAGCTCCAGAGGGTCTCCTGCGGGACCCTCCCAGTGTTCTTATGATGATGGATGAGCCTGGCTCTTGGAGAGGAGCTCATTTGACCAGCATCAGGGAGAGAAAAGAGTTTAACCTCCCTGTGTGGTAGTAGGGTCCTGCACAAATGATTATCACCATGTGGTGGGTTTCTACCTTCTGGAAACAAGGATTTGCCAGCACTTTGACCCTTCTCTCTTTTCTGCATCCTTGGAGTCTGGAGATGACAGCAGAGTCTTAGTCCATCTCGAGTGATTATTTAAAGATTTTGGAGTCTCACTGTAGCCCTCAAGGACCATAGTGAAGGGGCAGTAAGAATGAGAGGGAAGTGGAAGGAAGATGAACAAAAAAGGACAAGGCAGAGGGCTGTGTGCATGTATGGCAGGAAGGAGGACAGGGAGTGGGTAGCACTTACCCAGATGAAGATTCCAGCCTCTGTGGCCTCCTCCACCCAACCCAGAACCTGAACAGGGGACTGACAAGCTTTCGGAGACAAAGAAGTGAGGTACATCTTTCCATTCGCATCTAAGTTCCATAAAATCTAGTGTCCTACGCCCCTGCATCCAACTTTTGCTGTGAATTTGTTCCTTTTGTTGCTACTATGGATTGGGTTTGGCTTTCCTAATATGACATAACCAGCCACCTTACCTCAGTTTCTGATCCCACTGGAACCTCCATTTTGCTTTAATTATCCAATTCCCAAAGTGATCCAACCTATTTATTCAGGCGATCAAATGCATGGATTTATCATCGTCTCAAGTCACGGTCACTGTGATACAACCAAAATAGATAACCAGGAGCTGCAGGAGGTTTAAATCAACACACTTCTCCCGGTCAGTTGCTTATTTTTCACAACTCCTATGAGAAGCAAACAATTATAGGGGAAGCTCTCAGAAGAGGGGGGAGAAGCAGAAAGAGTGATGGGGACAGGGATGAGGACACTTTGGAAGGGTTTCATCTCTGTTCCTGGAAGTAGGGACCTATAATGTTGCCTTGATTTCCCCCCCAATTTCCCTTCTTTTTAGCTCCCCTCTGTAGTGGAAGCCCTAATAATGCTGCCCTTGTTGAGAGAGCCAAAGGGCTTGGGGGTAGGGGTCATTGGTGGATGGGGAGGGTGACTTTTGGATCAGGATCAGGCTTCTACCGGAGCTTCACTACTTTCTGGGGTCAGCTAGAGTAAGTCCACTTTGTCCTTTATCTGATCACCCCAGATGTATCTGAAAACAGATCACTTTTTTTTTCAATATAAACAGCTATGTATATTTTAGTCATTTCTCATTCACCCTTCTGGGCAATAGTTCAATTTATCAAATCTTTATTAAAAGAGGGTACCTCCAATTTTTACCCAAAACTTACAGCACGTTATGTTCGGTGAAGGGTCATCACCTCCCTCTCTCTGATGTGGTGTCACTATTAACAGGGCCCAGTGCCTCTAAAGCTCTTCTTGGCGTGCCATATGCTGCCGTTTAGTCTCTTCTTCCCTGTCAAGTGCTTCTTTGTGAAATTTTTTTTAGAAATCCAATAATTTGTTTTTAATCTTATTTATATTTGATAGGACTAAATATATTTATGCTGTGAGTTTTATAGAAATCTAAATATAGTCATTTATTTTAACCTCATAAAATTGAAGGTTAGGTTTGGTTTATTGTGAGGCTGGAGCGGTGGCTCAGCAGTTACTGCGCTTGCCTTGCCTGTGGGAGTCCGCGGGTTCAAACCCCAGCACCACGCACAGAATGAAGCGTTCCAGCAATGTAAGTCCATGAAAAACAAAAAAAAAAATTGATTCTGTCTTTCTCGCTCTCTCTCTCTCACTGCCTCTTTCTCTTTAAAACAAAAAAACAAAACAAAACAAAACAAAACAAAAAGATTTGGTTTATTGTACTAGTCATGGAAATCAGTTTGAATTATATATCTCCCAGTATGTTTATCACTGTATTTAAACTGCAGTTTTTTTGTATCCTCATTTTATTTATTAAGACCATTACTCAGAACAAGGTTGATACAGAGCCGAAGAATAAACCATCAGTCACTACTCACTGGGTTGCTGTTATTTTATTAATTAGGATTTTGGGGGTTGGTATGCCAGTTAAAGACAAACTCCTTAGCTAGAAGGTCTCAGGGCCTCCACCATTACTGATGTTCTCAGTATAAAAAGAAGAGCTGATTAATTTTTCCAGAATGGTTTTAGTGCAATTCCAATTTAAAAGAGAACTCAATTGACCAAAGATACATCTGTATTTCTTTGGTGCACTAGGTGACAAAGCAGTTACTTTTAACTCAAATATTTCTCAACAACACACTTTTTCAAAAGCACACTGGGTAGTAACAGACGTAATTGACCTGTTCTATTTGTTTTTTTTTTTTTTAACCAAAGCAATGTAAAAATCTCTCTCTGTTATTGAGTTTGGCTAATATTTTCATGCTAGCGTATTTTCATTTGTGAGTATAGTCATAGCAAAATTAAGTTTACTACAAAATCTTGAAGAATCAGCTTCATCTCCACCTGGCAGCAAGTGGCCACTGAAGGTATTTCTGGTTAGTTCGTCACATCACCTTCCAGAAAACTAACTCCAGAGAGGACCAGATTGCAGAGAACTGTATATTAAAGTTCCTTTCCCTATCTAAGGGCCCAGATGGAGGGGACAAATGGATTCCTACCTGACTGCAAAATATGATATATTATTATAAACAGAGTCTTGAATTATAGAAAATACTAGTTAGCATAATTACATTACCATATTTTTATATGGAGATTATTATTCAAATACCAAACAGGCAATCTTCCATTGGAAAAAAACCAATAAACACTCTCAATCCTGACTTGCACTGCTATGTATGTCATAGTACAAAACAATTTTAAAGTTTAGAACCCATTACATTACAAGAGCTATTCACTTCAAGTAGGTGGCAATTTGCTGCTGTTTTTCGTCCCACGCTTTGATAGCCATTCACCTCTATCAATTCTTATCTTGCCCATTCTTTAGAAACCAATTGCAGTTTTAAAAGTGCCCATCTATTTCTGATTGAAATCTTCACATGCTGGTTTTTTAAACTATTTTTCAATCTCTTAATAAAATAGATTGCCTCCAGGCTGCCAGTTAGTAAACCCTCTAACAATGCAGCAATTCCGAGAACCGCCCTGGCGCTTGGTTTCCCCTGTATTTGGTTCTGTCCAAGAAATCCCAGATTGCTGCCGCTTCCATCTACATGTGCAAAACAGTTTAATGGATTGAAATTATTTAAAATTGGACAAACTGTCAACAAAAACAACAAAGCTCTGTAAAATTGCCTGATTCAATTGAGTTAAGCTGCCAGCCTTTTTCGTCCCTGGAATGTAAAATGGGTCATACAACTCTTTCCTTGACTTGTTAACTGTTTTCAGTTGACAAGAGTGAGTTGGGAGAGTGAAAAACCTCTTCATAGCATAGAAGACCACCTCCATTTGTAAGACAGTTTCTCATTAGTTTTGGGATAAATACTTCTCGAAGATGCTCTCTGTGTCTAGCTACCAATCACGCACATGAAGGGAAGATGTGGGCAGTCTGGAGGTTCGTGTTTTGCAGATAGAACCATATAAGACAATCTCTGAAGTCAAGGGGGGAAGTTCAGACTATGGGATTCCATGATTCAGAGGTGGAAGAAGTAAGAAATTGCGGGAGAGGTTCCCCAAACCCAGGAAAGTGTCACAGAGAGAGGGAAGAGCATTTGTTAGATGTAAAGGACCAGCTGATGTTGAGGGAAGATGCAGGAGCCAGGAATAAGGGTTATGAGCATTTGGTGAACTGAAGGCAGAGAGAAGTTGGCCAGACTGACACCTGTCCCATCCCCACCATCCATTGTCCCTCTCTCACAGGAGGAAAGCCACACTTTCTTTTCTTTTTAAACATAGTCATCTTCAATGCTCTCTCAGCATCCTCACATCTTCCTTGGTCACATTATTACCCAGGGTTTGAATGTCTTGTGTTCTTAAACAATATTCAAGTTGTTTTGCTTTGAATCAAATTAAGTTCAACTTCTTCCCAGCTCCAAATATAGATATCAGGAAATAAGCTTTAAGATAATGTGTGACTTCTGCTGGGCCCATAACACATGCCTGTAATCCCAGTGACTCAGGAGGCTGAGGCAGGAAGATTGCACACTGGAGGGCAGCCTCAGCAACTTAACGAGGCACTGTCTTAATAACAACAACAACAACAACAATAATAATAATAATGTGACCTGCTGAACATGGTGGTGCATGTGTGTAATCCTAGTGACTTGGGAGGCAGAGACAGGAGGATCATAAGTTTGAGGTCAACCTTGGGAACCTAGAGAGACCCTCAAGAACTTGAAAAGACCCTGTCTCAAAATTAAAAAAGTAAAAAGGGTTGGGGATGTAGCTGAGTGGTAAAGTGCCCTTGGGCTCAATTATCAGTACCTCCCCCACAAAAAGATAATTCAATCTAACATACAAGCATTGATTTCATATCAGGAAATGAGTACTGCATGTTCCCAACTTTCTATATAGTTTTTAACTCAGTAGCAGGTACAAGGAGAAGTTTGGTAGAATAAAGTAAGTGCAAGAATAATACGGAGACCTGTGAGTTTCACAGTCTAACAGGGAGCAAATCTGTCTGAAGAATTAGAGAAAGTTTAAAGCAATTTGGGATGACCCTTAAAAATGACTAAAGCATTTCTATTCAAAAAAGTCTAGGAAGGTAAGGGCTCATGGAGATGAAGACATGGTCGGAAGAAAGCTGAGAAGGCATTTGAGAACCACCAATCGTCCTAATGTGGCTGAGAGTATTAATCACAGAGCTTCATTAATTATAAAATAACATCTATTGCATCCTCATTGCATATTGAACTCCTTACAGGCACTACTGCATTTAACCCTCAAGTAAGCATGTGAGAGGGAAGTGTCATCCCCACTGAACACATGGGGAACTGAGGCTTGGGTAGGTTAAGTGTTCTGTCCACAGTTCCTCATCTAGTAAATGATGGGAGTAAGACTTTGTCTATCTAACCTACATTGGGAAGGATGTGGTTCGGTGGAAGTAAAGATTCATTTTGAGGAGATAAAAGAGAAAAGTTGAAAGAACCCACCTGCAAGAGTGAGGAGAGGATACAGAGGGGTTGGATTGGAGAAAGGGGAACGGGAGAGACTGCATAGCAATCTGCTGCAGTGACAAGAGTCTTGGGCTCTCATTTATGTATTTACTGTGCAAAAAATGTGCAAAGAAGATTTATTTGCTAATATGTGGAACTCGAAATCCCAGACAGACTCTTGTCCCTGAAGTTGGATTTGATGCCTCTGGGACAACTCAGTAGACTCTTGGCTGAGGCTGTGTCTATGTGGCCATCAAATCCCATCTTGGGATCAGATGTTTCCTACCACACTGTCCTGAGCACCCAGAAGACCATATATAGGAAGACTAAAATGCTGGCCAGGGGAGGTCCAGATCTGTGCAGGAGACATTACAGGAATCATGAACGCTCATGGGCCACTTACAAGGCCATGTTCAAGATGATAGATCAGGACCTAGGAGTTAGGGTATGGCAGAGAAACCAGAGCTGGCAGCTTCTCTGGGTCCCTGCCTCCCCTGCATGGCTCCGACTGCTTCCCAGAACCGAGGTTAGGATGCATCCCAGAGGACTTCCTGGGTTGCCTTGATCTGTGTCCTGTGCGCAAGGCTGAGATCAGAGGCTGCGTGCTCCACGCTGCTTGCTAACTGACGACCCCTTTGTTCTTCCAGCTACTTGCTTTGGAGGATGCTTCATAATGCCAGTTTCCCCAAAGCTGCAGCGGAAGCTTCATTCAGATAGTCACCTGTCTCCTGCCTGGCCCTGTGGCCTTATCACTCTGCATAGGAGTGTTTTGTTATTTTCTTTCCTTCATTGCCTTGCGGAACACTGCGTGGGGAGGGTGCCATGCTGGGAGTGTTGTCATCCTTTCTAACACTGCTATTTTTATTATAAAAGACGGAGAATAGTAGGAGGTTAATGGCTGCTTGGAATAAAAACAAATAGTGACTAAGAACAAATATTCAAACGAGGCATTGTCTTGCTGAGGGGGTGCTATTCAGCAGCAGCCAGCTTTGTGCTGGGTTTTCCTCTCCCTCTTTGACTATAGAAGCCAGGAGTTGCGTGCTCAGTGACTCCCATGTACTGCTTGCATTGTCAAGGTACCTTGCAAAAGAGACTCTAGTGGAAGGACAAGAAACCTCCAAGGGCCAAGGGTTCTACCCTGAGCCCTGTGCTTTTTCCTCTCTTCACCCAGGCTTCCAGTGCCAGCAGCTTGCTGGATGGATCATCTCACACTGATTTGCCTCTTGCAAAGAAAGCCCAGTCCTTGGCACTGACGGGCAAGTGGATGGCGTGACCATCAGCCTGGAGCTGTTTCACTAACCTGCTGTCACTGTGTATTCCTTCTGTCGACAGGACATGCCTTACTGCACCCACGACTGTGGGTTTCTAACTGTGCTGTCCCTTCTGGCTCAGGTAACTGCCAGCCTCCTGTGTCCCCCATATTCACTTCCTCAAAGTTCTACTTTTTGCTAGGTCACTATCAATAGAAAACAAGAAAGAGAACTAACATTATTTGGGTGCATTCTGTACATTAGACACTGTGTGAGAGGTTTTTATTTTATTGACTTCTTTTGATAGTTCTATTAGGTAAGTGTTAATATCTTTATTTAACAATAAAGGCACAGATAGGCTTAGCAAATTACCCAAGTTATAGAACTAGTTAGTGAGGGGTGAGGATTTGTTCATTGATCAGACAATACATATGCACGTGCACGCACACACACACACACACACACACACACACATACACACCATTCATTCCTTTGCTGCACATACAATTTAATTTTTGTTCATATAACATTTTAATTGACTCAAAAATATACCTTCTTCAGCAGTCCCATGAATAGAGTCTTATGGTCACTGTCAAACTTTAACACAAGGAAAACTGTGCAGAGAGCTATTCCTTCTACCTAATAAGCACAAAGCCTTGTCTAATTACCAATCCAAAGGAAAAGCGATATGAGTGCTTCCAGGTAAAAGGTAACATAGATTATGTGACATCTTCTACCTCCTTCCTCATCTTTTTGTAAATATTTTTTATCTCAAGTCTGGGTCCTAAACTCCCTTCCCCATCATTTCCTCCTTCCTCTAAAAAGTCATCCATATTCAGCCAAGGAGTTTCACTAAACATGGGCTCATGGTGGCCAAGGGCTGAAAGATCTGGGAGCCCATTCCTCCTGTCAGTTCTGCTGGTCCACAAATCTCACTGTCCTGCGGGTAGTGAGCAGATTCCTTTCCTCCCACCCTGGAAAGTTCCCACCTCTGCAAGCCCTCTGGATCTCAATTCCACTCTGCTGGCAACTTGCCATCTCAAACTTCTCTCTTCTTTGTCTCCATAATATTATAGTCCCCTTCCACAGAGGGGACCAGTCCAATTATTCCAATCTACGCTGATCTCTCCCTTCACTGTATCCTTAGTTGATGCTACATGAGTTATCACAACAGCCTCTTCATGTCTCTTGTGCATGTTTTGTTTAATCAACTCGATTTATAGCCAATGGGGTAGGGGCATGTCCTAACACTGTTCTCTAACCCCTCAGAGAAAACATCCAACAAATAGAACTGCTAAAATAAAGCCATAGGGAGAAAGAACACTGGGTTAGTAATTTGGAAACTTGTCTTTTGTCCCAGCTCTGCTACTAACCACTTATTTAATTCTCAAAATCTGTTTCCCCCATCTGTAGAAATTATAATGTTTGAGCAATGCTTGAGCAAAAGGTTGTGAGACTTTTCTTAAAGTTGCAACTATGCTCCAGTAAACTGATTAAGTTGCAGAGAAAGACCCATCAGAAACATGAATTGCTTAACATGCCCATGTTCTGAGAAGAGAAGTTGGGCGTCAAATGTATGAATGGAGAAGCAAGAGGTAACTCAGTCAGTTAATTAAGCCTGATTACTGAGTTTTCTTAAAACCTGAAAAAATAACTGGGACCAAACAACTTGCTCCTCTTTAAGTGAGTTCCTGTGATGCTTTGAAGGCAACTAGAACTTTAATCAAAGGGACTAAGTTCATTCTGATCCTCCAGCACAGCCCTTCACTGGACCCAGGTAGGTCCTTTTTACTGCTAAAATTCAAGCTTAGGCTCCCAGGGAAGCCTCAGATGGAGATTTCCAGGTGCCCCTTGGGTAACTTAGAGGATTAAATTCAAACACTTCTAGTTTCCTATCCTTCTATACAGTTATGAAACCTAGATTCTTCGTGAGGGTGTCATGTATACAAAAATATCAATCAATTCTATTCTGAGATTGGTTTGTCTGGAGAGGCCTCTCTGACTCCAAATGGGGTCCTAGAAGCTGCCTTCTATCCATATCAGACAGGCTGGACCAGAGGCAATCAAGCAATGGGCGAGATTTCCTCCTTCAGAATACCTTAGGCACTGGCAGGGGATGGTCTACTATAAGCCTGTCACCTTCAGCTCAGAGTCTCCACCTCTCCAATCATACTGCCCAGAGTGACAGGCTCTGCTTAGCCACAGCCAAAACTGGTCACAGAGAGGTCATTGATAAGAGTGGGGGTTCCCCAGTCTCCTGGTTTGATGGATTTAGCCTTTAACAGTGTTTGCTTATGCAATAAGAGTTTTTCTTTCTCTAAAAAATTAAAGCATACATATTATTTTACAAGGTAATTTTTAAATTTAATGTTGTATTGCGAGCATCTTTTCATGTTAATGAATGCAAACTTTTACATCATTGTCCTTGTCTTCTTTAACTTTCATGGTGTCTCTTCATTCTGGGCCAGGGACAATGTCCCTCCAAATATATAAAAGATTAAGTTTTGCCTTTGGTTCTTGGCCCTCTCCCACCTGTTCAGTACAGTAGCACCCAGGACTCAGACCCCTCATCCTTGTGGGTGCTGGTAAGGGATGACTTCAGCACCTACAGGAAATGTGTGTGGATCTTCCCAGAGACAGCATCAGATGCCCATCTGTTCCCTAAAATCTAGAACCAAGAGTGGGGTCTCATCAAGAACATTGATCATCCATCTTCATCAAGAACCAGTCAATCATCCTGAATGACTTCAGAGAAGCTGAATTTCTCTGCTTCTTGTTTTTATTAACTAGAACCCAAGTGGAATCTTCATTTAATTTTCTTCTATTGACTTAGGATAAGTAGGATGGGGTCTTTTATAAGTGCAATCTCAGGATTTGGTCCATTCTGTCGTTAAACCCGTTATTCTCTTCTGCTCACCTCTCTACGTATACCCACCATGGTCTTGGCACAGTCCCTTCCTTTCTGCCTTTCCAAGTACAACTTATATTTATATATATATATTTTTTTAAAGAGAGAGGGACAGTGAGAGAGACAGAAAAAGAGAGAAACAACTTTATTTAGTTTTTCACAAGGCCTTAGTTGCTCTAACACTTAGTTGTGTACATGGTGCTGGGGTTTGAACCCAGGTCTTTGTGTTTGCCAGGCAAGCGCCGAAACCGCTGAGCCACCGCTCCAACCCCTATATTTATGTTTTAAGATGGAGAGAGAGAGAAAGGGAAGGAGGGAGAGAGAGATAGAGGGAATCAGTGCTAATTATTTTTCCATTTGGGCTTTGTTTCTCCAACACCTAGCTGTGTATGTGGTGCTAGGGTTTGAACCCTGGTCCTTACACTTGCTAGGCAAATGCTCCAAATGCCGAGCCACCATTCCAGTCTCCTATAACCCATATTTTGGTATCAACTTGAGAGTGTGTACCCAAGGGCCTCCCATGACCTCCCATCCTCAAGAGCTCCCCTTTGTAGAGCTTTTGTGCCTGCTGTTGGTACAGCTCCCTGTTTTATGTTCTTGCTCGCACGTATCTCCTCTATGCTTCCAATGTTGTGTACATTTTTTTTCTGTTACAACTTAGAAAAGCAGATTTTTTTTAATTTTAAAGTTATGGTCTGTGGTTGCCATTTTATAGCTTCTTAAACATGGATCATTTCTATCCAACAATCCGAAGAAGTGACACCATGCCCTTGAAAGGTGTTGTTTATTTGAATTGGATACAATACTGCTAAAGTATACATTATCCCCAGAGACTGGCTGTGTTGTGAGTTCTCCCTGCAAATGTCTAGCTTCTGTCCCCAATTCCCAGGCCAGTGCTGCCTTGTGTTGAACAACTAACTTTCAGAAGTAATGCAGGTGCAGTGGCTGGGTAATTTACATATAATCTCTCCCTATGGGACTCTCTCTTAGGAGGATGAGTTTCTTATGTGGAGCAAATAGCCTTCAGTCGGAATAGACTAGCTAAAAACAGCAAACTCTTTTTTTCTAGAACACAATGTTGTATACTTGTCAATGCTCTTTCGCATATACTGTCTCAGATCTCCACTGCACTCTTGTGGGGCAGTGGTTTTAATCTCCATTTTACAGATGAGGAAAGCAGTACCTGGAATAGCCTATGGCTTGGCTGAGGTCACTTAATGCCTGCCAAACTAGAACCAGACACCGTGTTTCCGGCCTGCATGGGCCTTTTGAACACCCACCACGAGGTTCTGACAACCACTTGCTTCTTCACATCATTTTACTTCTAAAATGTGATCTGATTCCATGTAATTCTCACAAAAGCCCTGGGAGACACCCCTGGATGGGGGTTATCAGAGTCATTTTTTCCCAATAGGCGGGGAAATAAACACAGAAGCGCAAGGGACTTTCCTGGTGAGGCATGAATCGGTGCATGGGAAAGGACAGAACTGGCCCTTGGACCTTCCCGGTGGCACTTTGACACCTTTCTGTATACACAGCATGTCCCTTAGATGTTGGCTCCCTGCCTCATAACTTTAAGCAGAAAGCCTGAGTGTCAGCAACAACTTCAGGGTGGTCTTCAGTGGAAACGCTGCCACCCAGATGAACCCATTCCTTGGCACTAAGTGACAGGCAGGTGTGCGAGTGGTGTGGTCCTATGGAAAGAAAGGAGGGGTGGGGAGTGTGGGGTGGGCACAGAGCCAGGGTAAGACCAGGCCTCCTGGTTTGCAGGCCTGGTGTCTTTTTTTCTAACCCCACTAATAGGAGAAGTCAACAGCTTTCCCCATGTGAAGAAAAATGAAGTGAACTTCAGAACAGGGGTTTGGTTTCTCCCATGACAAATACAAAGAATTGTTCCCATGTTCTTCCAGTGCAAGGGGGTGGGCTGTCCCCTTTTGCGCTACTTGTGTCCCTTAGAAGGTATTTGGGAATGACTCGGCCACTACTAACTGAGTAAAATGACCCACTGTGTCAACTCAGCCAATACAAATATTTCCCCAGCTCTGTGTTGAAGAAAGCATGCATACATTTGGCATCTTAGGAGGTGAAAGGAGACAGTTGTGATGTGATGCAGTCATTCCCTGAGGGAGGACAGCAGATGACTCGATTTCCTGCAGCTGCAATGGGTGGTCCAGAAGCTGCAAAGAAGGTACTTCCGCACACAGGCACATGTGACCAAAGCGAGGTCCTTGGGGCAGAACTGGGACCCTGCACAGCACTCTGCTTCTCTTAGAAAAAGTCCAGTTCCGTTCAAGGGCTCTTATTCCGTTGAGCATACACATGCTTAGCCCGTTCAACTCTACTGTATCATCAGTACTAAAATAAGAACTTGCTCCTCTTGGAAGTCAGTTTTAAACCAACAACCTTATACTATGCAACGAGCTAATGTAAGGCATGGGAGAACAGAGATGAGGGCAGTATCTTCCTTCCTCAGGGAGCCCACTCTCCAGTTAGGAGTCACAATTACACATTTGGCAAACCAGCTCTCAATTTGAGGCTCATGTAACAAGAGGTCCTCAGGGAGGAAGAGAAATATTAACTGTCATAGCCCAGAAAAACCCCATGAAAGCAGAAGGTTCAAAAGGGGTGGGATGGTCTAGGAAGAACAGGGTGG
>PVKS010025199.1:0-30145 GCA_004027875.1 Aplodontia rufa
AAAAGAAAAGAAAGTTATTATCAAAGTAATCTTGGCCATGTGCTCAGGATCCATTATCCACTATTCTGAATGGTGGACAAGACATTCTAAAGATAGTGGGATTGTAATATTCCCTGCACATTATTTTTCTAACTCAGCGGTGCCTTGTAGATTTCCCTTCTTGGGGTGATAGGGCCAACTTACTGTAGTGGTCTTAAAATAGGATGTGAGTAGGAGCCCCACCTATTTTTTTTCTGTGCATAGTCAGCTGAATGTGAGCTACAGTGGATTACAGTAGTCACTTTGTCATACTGAAGCTTTGTGTTTTACTTAGTTCTTAAACCATAACAAAACACTCAGACTGAGTAACTTATAAACAGCAGCAGTTAATTTCTTACAGTTCTGGAGACTGCAGAATCCAAAGTCAAGGTGGCAGCAACTTCAGTGTCTGGTGAGGGCCCACTTACTCAGAGGCCATGCCTCTAGCTGTGCCTTCACCTGGTAGAAGGAGTGAGGGATCCGTCTGGGGTTTCTTTGACAAGGGCAATAATTTTGTTCATGAGAGTGGAGACCTCATGACCTAACTACTTTCCAAAGGCTCTGCTTTCTAAACTCAGCATACTGGGGATTAGGTTCCAAAATATGGGGTGGGGGGAATGAAAACATATAGACCATAGCGCTTTTATTGGTACTGGAATTTATTTCTGAGATCATCAGCCTGTTCTGTTATTTATTACCATGATTATTTATTCATTCATTTATTTATTTTTGGTATGAGGGTGGCTCTGTTAAGGGTTGCTTAACCACTGAGCCACATCCCCAGCACTTTTTATTTTTTATTTTGAGACAGGGTCTCACTAAGTTGTGAAATTATCTATTTCTGCTCTCTTTTTAAATGGCAGAAGCTTAATCATTTCCCCCATTGCTCCTATACTAGTTGGTCTGTTTAGTTTGCCTCTTGTTAAGTCAGTTATGTTAATATATACCTGTAGAAATTCATACTAAGAACTTCAGAATGATTTTTCTTCTTTGTCCCCATTCTGCCTTCGGCCCTGCTTCTACCCAACACCTACATCTTGTTTTAATTTTGACTTTACTGACGGTACACCCTGGCGGTGTATCTCTTTTTTTTTTTAAGAGAGAAGGACAGTGAGAGAGAGAGAGAGAGAGAGCAAGAGAGAGAATCAATTTTTATTGAGTTTTTCACATGGCTTTGGTTGCTCTGACACTTAGTTGTGTATGTGGGTGCTGGAGTTTGAACCCTTGCGCGTGCCGGGGAAAAGGCCGTAAGTGCTGCGCCACCTCTCCAGCCCCTGACAGTGTATCTCTTACTTGAGGAACTGTTAACATCTAATTCACATGTTCTCAGTCACAGTGTCATTATCCACTTAGATTTCATAATATATTTGGAAGATACACTTCTCACTACTATCTTTGTTCCCTGTCCCTTCTTTCTCTTAGACTTTGCTCTGAGTTGAAGGAGTAGAAGGAGTGGGGAGGAGTGGAGGGAATTCATGGTTGCCTCCTTTGTCGATAAGCTGTCACAGTCAATGAAGTGCTAAGAATAGAACCTGGGACTGGATAAATGCTACATAAATATTAGTTCAGTTATATTATTGCAGTTGTTAAATTACCTTCAATATTTCTGTTTACTCTGAGAATTGAATGATATCTTGTATGGGTACAGAAGTCTGGGAGTGCAATTCTTTTCTCTCAGAACTGTGCAAATGAAGCAGATAGCAGTCTGATTTTTCTTCCTTTGTAGGTAAGTTGTCATATTTATCTAGAAACTTTCAAGATTTTTCATTAAAATCAGAACTGAGATTGCTATTATCACTTAAGAACAGACTTCTGGAGTTTTTATAACATATAAGACAAGAAAATAAAAAAGTCAGTGTTGGAAAAGATAAAATTTCCTCTTGGTGCTGATGATTATTTTTAGCAAAACCAAAAGACTCCACTAGGGGCTGGAGCAGTGGCTCAGTGGTTAATGGCGCTTGCCCGGCATGCACAAGTACACGGGTTCAAACCCCAGCACCCACGTACACAACTAAATGTCAGAGCAACAAAAGCCATGTGAAAAACTCAATAAAAATTAGTTCTCTCTGTCTTTCTCTCACTATCCTTCTCTCTTTAAAAATAATTTTAAAAAAAGACTCCACTAAGGGAGGGGTGGGGGGAACCGAAGAGAAGAAACAAACACTAACTCGAATTAAGGAGGGAATATGGTAAGATGATAAACACACAAAACAGTAGCTTTTCTCTCTTCAGGCAAGTGCCACAGTTTGCCCTGCATTGATAGGAGTTTCTTATAAACAGCCCACAACCTTTTTGACCATGTTGCCTAGACAGGCCTTAAGTTTGTGGTCCTCCTGCCTCAGCCTCCCAACTAGCTGGGATTATAGGTTTGCACTGCCACCACACCCAGCTTTATAAACCATTCTTAACCTGTAACTGGAAGAGCTAATTTAGTTGGCTAGCTGAGGTCTTTCTGCAAGATAGGGACGTTTTCTTCTCTTATTTCTTTAGTCATTGTCTCTTCCATTTACTTCCTAATTCCCCACAATTTCCATATTCCTTTTAATTGCACAACTATAATATTCCGATTGCCTTTTCTTGGGAGGACTTCCCTTTTTATTATGAAGCTTAATCTTTCCTAGTTTAATCTTAAAGGTCACCCGTTTTATGTAATATGATGAGATGCAGAGCATGGGTGGCCCTGTGACTTTTGTTTTTTTTTTTTTTTTTTCCTGTGCCTGTCTTGAAAGCGCTTCAGGTGGATTTGCAAGGTGTGCTCTCCTTTCATCAGCACACTTGCCTTAGCTGCTGAGGAAGCTGAGGTGGCAGAGGAGCTTTCCTAGGAACCTTGATGGAGGACAACCAGCGGGCTGTCTACTCCAGTCCTAGCCCACTTTCTTGGAGTTGTTTCAGTGGCTTGTTCTGAACTCTGAGGTTGAAGAAAGCAGGAGTGAGCCAAACCAACAAACCAGTGTTTATTAAAAAGAAAGCTATATAGTACATACTGAGGGATATAGTAAGCCCACTGCAATAAAAAAGTTTTTCTAGAATTTAAACAAGAACTTTTAAAATGAAACTTTCAGCATATGGAAAAGACACCCAAGAAATTGCTAGCAGTGATTGCCTCCAGAGAGCAAGCCGTGGTTTTGGCTGGGGGACCAGGGTGAGAAGATGACTTCCTTTTCGTTGATATTTGTACTATCAAAATGGCATGTTGCGTATGTACGCAGTTTTGTGATTGAGCGCAGAATTGAATAAGTTAATTAGATAGTCAAGCAATAGCATTAGAAATTTCCTGCTTATGAAGAAATACACCTTTATTTTCCTTTATTATCTAATAAAACCAAAATAGTGTTAGAAGTAATTGTGATTGACATAAAATTTAAAAAGAATAAAATTAAGGAATATTTTCATGTAACATTACAGCTCTTACATACATCTTGAATTCTGTTGAAGACCATCGTTACTTATTTTTGTTCAGAGTACCACTCTGAGAGCTTGACACTTAATGTTATAATAAAGAAGTATATATGTTATTATGTTATGGAGTTTGTGTATTATAATATTTTGATACTGATATTTAAATATAATTGATTTTCCTTGTAAATATATGAACTATGAAATTCACTCTAGGCATTAAAAAATGCTTTATTGGGGAAAGATTCATAGTTTTATTTAGACTGTCAAAGGGCTCTGTGCCCTTGAAAAGGTCAAACATGTATTGGATGTAGGGACTGTGGGGGTGAGTCCATACGATCAAGAGACAAAAGCATTCCAAAATACAGAGCAAAAATATACAAACAAAAACAACAAGAATTTAAAATGTTAACTATAAATAATTAAAATGTACATATAAAATTATGAATAGTAATAAATATGTTAGTAAAAATGTAAATAAATAATTCATTAGAGGGGTGTTAAAAGACGTTAAGGACAGTCCAAAATTTCCAAATGGGAAGAACAGACTCCTCCACAGTAAAGGACAATGGGGTAGCTGGAGAAAGAATATCTTATTTGGCTTTTCCCCTTTTATTTTTTTCTTTATTTGTATTTTCTTTTTAGAGAAGATAGGGAGGGATCTAGGGAGACAATCAACAATGTAACGTACTCCATACTCTAACCCCACCCCCCAGAGAAGCCAAATAGTACGATAAGACTTATGGAATCACTTAATTCTGAAAAATTAACAATCCTGTATACATTTATAGCTATATATGGTTATTTCTAACTGTTATAGGGAGGAAATATAGAAGAATCAAGAGATTGGAGTATGGGTGATGTGGGAGTGACTCTGAATTATGATCACATGCATATCATATTGTTACTTTATATGCATTTATGTTTGTACAACAACTCAACTGCTTAATACAAAAAAAAAAGAAAGAAAAGAAAAACACTGCATTGGAAAAGCTTTGTTGGCCACAGTTTGTGTCTTCAAGTTTAGTCTTCTGGTCCAGGAACACACAATCTGAGAATCATGGATGCCAGTCAAGCCCCTTACGTACAGATAGGGAGGCCAGTGTGGCTATCACTGGAGGAAAACTGGTTAGGACACGAGTCAGGACTGACACTTGCCCTTCGCAAGTGTCCAGTTCTCCAAGCACAGCTCAGCTGAAGACTCTGCAGTGGAGGTGCAGGAAGTCCCAGCACAGTGGCCTGGGGTGTCCTTGGTGCTGTGTCCCATGTGTAGGCAAGTAGCATGTCCTCTGAGCACTTCTCGCTCCTTACTCCATCCTTCCCTGGCTCTTCACATTCTTACTGGGGATAAGAAAGAAATGGATTTGAAAACCCCTAATGACTGATAAATCTGAGTCTCAGATGCCTGTTTATGTAGCAAAGAGAGAGAGCAACATCAGTTTTTGAGATTTGTGATTGTGTATAAGGAGGACACAAAATGAAGGGGACAGGGTGTGTGTAGGTGTGCATCTGTGACTATGTGGTTGCACAGGCACACACACTTGTGTGTCAATAGTTCAGTTTCTTTCAAAAGGAGAAGAAAGGGGCTGGAGTGGTGGCTCGGTGGTTACGGCGCTTGCCCGGCATGCACAAGTACACAGGTTCGAACCCCAGCACCACGTACACAACTAAGTGTCTGAGCAACGAAAGCTGCATGAAAAACTAAACAAAAATTGATTCTCTCTCTCTCTCTCACTGTCCTTCTCTCTTTAAAAAAAAAAAAAAGATACTTAAAAAAAAAGGAGAAGAAAGGAACAAATGTTTCAACAAATCTTTAAGTTCTGGGATGCATGTGAGTTTCTGGAAGAAAACTACAAATGGTACCAGCCACTGAAGTTATGTTATTTTATTAGCTTATAATTAAATATATTTAAATCTGTCAACAAAATTGTTTACAGTGTTTGATACTTGATTATGACAGCATTTTGCAAAACATGTCAGGACAGTTTTTCATGTTTTGGTGAGAGTGAAGATCAGGTGGTTTGCTTTTAGATGTTAATGTTTGCTCTAAAATTTGGGACCTTCCTCTGCACATAAAAATAAAATGAGTAGTAATTCTTAAATAGCACTATGTGTGTGAGACGAGTTTCTATTTGCATCTTTACTCCAGGGCCTTAACTAAATAGGGATTTATTTTTCTCAATAGGTAGTCTCAGGTAGGTGTGTGCTAGTAGGTACCAGAGCTCCCAGAGTCCAGCCTCATTATCTTGACATACTTCACGCACTTCAAAATGACAGTCACACATTTGGGCTTCTCATCTATACTTCAGGCAACAGAAAGGGTGAAAGGCTGAGAGGGGAATACAGAAGCCAAATCTGATGCTTTCTCCCGTGGGAGAATGTGGGAATGTGTCACAATTGCCCCCTAAGAAATTCTGGGAAGTACACTTTTGGTCAGGCAGGTTGCTACCTTAAATGAAATGGTGATTTTTGTAATGAAGCAGTTGTGACTGGATTCTGGATAGGCAGCCAGCAGTGCCTGATGCAGTATCTCTACCATGCCCCTCTTGTTCCTGCTGACTTTGGCTCACCTGTAAGGTGTTCATCTAGCCAAATCTTCCAGGAAGCCTTTGGGAGCCCCAGGAGGAGTTAAATGTCTGACTCTTGAGCATCAATGGTGTTCTTAGTCATACATCCAACACACCCCTCTAACTCACCTGTGTCATGTGGAAATTCCTGCTTACTGTAAGTGCTACCTCCTTACATTGGTAAGTGCCCTTAGAGGAGAGTCTGAGTAAGCATTCTGAGCTGCTAACACATACTTGGCATACCGTAGGTGCTTAGTTAACTTTTGTTAAACTGATGTGTTGAAACCCAGTTAAACTTACTGAAATGCAAGGATCTCAGAGCACATATAGTTAAATATTTTTTTTAAAATTTTTTTAACCTTTTCTTGAGTGATAATGCATACATTTACAAGTGTATCTGTTGGATACCTTTTTAGATATTTTCAATCTTCTAAAGTATTCTGTCGTTGGCACCAATGTACGTGAATATTTGTGTGCGTGCATGTAAGTGTATGTGTACTTGTGTGTCATAATTTGTATCTGGGTGTGGTTGTTAAATATACTAGTTATTTTTTATAGCACTAAATGCTTTCGACAGCCATGAATTAATCAGGAGTTGGAGATGGTGGTCTCAGACATAGCATTCTGGTGCTGTAAACCAAGGTGCAATTTCCCTTCCAGGGATTTTGGAAGATAAATGAGGTTGTTTACCTGGAAAGTAACTCTTTCTTCTCCAGAGAAAGGTCCTATGGTAATTCCTGGTGGAGTTAATCCTCCATTCCCCTTGTCAATAGAAAAGTACAGATTATCTAAAGGTCATTGATTCTTGATTTTGGAATTGAATTATAATGTATTTTGGATGTTGGCAGGAGACCAGCTTTCAGTGTGGGTAAAACAAGGCTATTAATTAATGCAAGGCAGTATTTCGTGAATTTGTTTAGCAGTTCCTATTTAAACCCTGTTAGGGCAGATGATGTGTAATATACTTGTGTTCAGAAGGGCCAAGACATGCACAAAATATATCTATGACTTTCCTCAACTTTATTTTCTGATTAGGTCATAAGAAAGCATGTGTTTGGCCTCATTAGCTTTAGAAATGCTCTTACTAGTTTATACTTATACAAGGTACGACTCTGGGTCTTCAGACCACTGATGGAGCCAGTGACAATTAACAGTAGAGGGGAATGATTGGGCTGAAGTCCTAGTGGCTCAGTGTGGTCCCAGACCAGCAGCATCAGCATCACCAGGAAACTGTAAGAAATGCAAAGTCTCAGGCCCCACTCCAGACCTATTGAATCAGAACCTGTGAGAGGGGGGCCTGCCAATCTGAATCTGTGTTCTGACAAGCTTTCTTAGGCAGGTCAAATCAGAGAACCAGTGGTGGGGCTTATGACTGTAAAATCAAATTGTTCTCAAAGTATCTTGCATAATGCCTCTTAGACTTCAGCACCTGATAAAAATGTCTGCTTTGATAAACAGGCACAAACTCTTTTCCAGACAACAAGAATGACATCACCCATTATGTTTCCATTTTGCCTTTTCTTTCAGGAAACTTGGAGCTGTGCTTATTGCTCAATCATAGTCAATACATTTGCCTGGGTTTTTTTTCTCTCCTTCCTTTCCATGCATTTTATTTGCTTGTTTTATTTAACAGCCTTACTATGAATCTTTTATTATAGGCTTTCTCAAATCCATTTTGCTGGTAAGTGGATTGGCAGTGTAGGGTGGGATATAATTTGAAATAAATTGACTCACTCAGGAAGTGATTGACAGTAGAGATGTTTGACCAAGAAATATACTTGATAGTAGGGGAAGCTGGCCTGAAATTAAACATGTCCTGCAGAAAACACTCCTCTTGCCCTTGAGTACTTGTACAGGGTAAGAAAACGCAAACAGCACAGAAATATTTGAAATGTACTCATAATCTAACCTCCTCTTTCCAGTACCCTAGAACTGGGCACATTTCTATCCTCTGATTTATCACAATATTATACAGGAAAGTAAATAAACAGAGTAAATCAGCCGAAAATTTCTCATGTGCAGAAAAAAATGAAACCTGATGTGTGGGGGAGGGGTGCTGAGAAGAAAAGAAATTAGAAGAATTTCATCTTTCTACTGTTACAGATTTATCACACCAGTTTCTATGGCTTAATTTTTTTCAGTTGCTCATCTCCCACTTATTTTATTCTCCTTCCCTACTTCATTTCTCTGTGATTTGCACTTTCCATTTATTCTTGAAATCATTTAACAGTTAATCCGTTCTCTGGTATTAGCACATCCCCTGGGGATTTACCAATTGATTGGCCTTTTAATCCAGTTGTTAAAATTCTCCAACACTCACTGGCCTAAAGCAGTTTCAATTTGTGTGTTTTAAAGTGTTGGCCAGGGTCCTTAGGAAGTGAAGTTCACATATCCGGTCTGTGGAATCAGGACCGGTACCTGGCAGTTGATTTGCTGTGTGATTGTGTGCTTGGGGAGATTTGAAACAATTGTCAAAGCTACTCTCGGTCTGGGTTCCAGCCACTTGCTGCATCTCACAGCATGCTGAGAACATATCATGCAACCTCAGGTTACTACAGAAGTATATAAGTTAGGGACAGGGCCAGCGGATGCCCAGCTGCATCTTTACTATGCATAGATGAGTCTTCAGCAATACCAGAATCCATGGCCAAGTTTCCCTAGACTTAGTTGATATTGAATTTGTGCATCTTTATAAATTTGTATCACTAGAAATAAAACAATAAGTAATGGAACGTTGATTAGGCAGATTTTTAGTTAGAAAATTGTATCGTGCTTTTTATTTTCTTTCCTCAAATTAATTTGTATTTTATACCACTGTTGAGAAAAAGAAATTTCAGAGCATGGGAATGAGCTACAAGTTTGAAGTGATTATATTATATTAAAACATTTACTAAATGTTTATTAATATTTTAAAAATGCTCATTGTTCACATTTCTTGAATCTCATTTACTTTCTATAATTTTATGATGACAAAATTACTCATCCATTAAAATCTTTCTTTGGAAATAGCCAAGTTACAGTTTAAAGGTATTTCTAAGAATAGTATTTTGTGTTTATTTGTGTTGTATTTTTGTTTGAAAGATATTACTATTTTTTGAGAAATCAATGTTTGCCTTTAGTAGAGAATAAATATATTGATAAAATCTACTCTTGGGCTGGAGCAGTGACTCAACAGTTATAGTGCTTGCCTGGCATGTGCAAGGACCAGAGTTCAAACCCAAGCACCACGTACACAACACTGTTTTGGAGCAACGAAAGTCACATGAAAAACTACCTAAAGTTGATTTTTTTCTCTCTTTCACTATCCTTCTCTCTTAAAAAAAAAAAATCTGCTTCTCATATAATGCAATCATACTTTTTACACTTCTGTCTTTCCTATTAAATTCTGATTTTTCTGGAGAGTAAGAGCTAATTCTTGTTCAAATTGGAACTTCCATAACTTGGCAGCACAGGGTTCAGCCCATGTTGGGTTCTCAGGAAATTTTGTTGTGAATGTGCTGCTTCTTTGGTAAGGCTAACGCAGGAGGTAAGGCCTACGGGAGCATGGGATTATGAAATGCTCAATGAACTGAAAGGACAAAGTCAAAATGTGAGGACTTGGATGTCTGAAAATTGCTGAGCAGCTCAGCCTGTTGGTATGCATGCCACGGGGTCCCTGCTGAGGCTGTTGAAGCACTTCAGAGCGGTGGACACCAGCAAGCAGCGTAAGCCAAGCAGTCAGTGGGTGGACTTTGCTTGCCCTCCTGTTGGATTTCCTTTTAATTTTGAGTTTGTTTGGGGCTGGAACAGTGGCTCAGCAGTTTCAGAGCTTGCCTCGCAGGCACGAGGACCTGGGTTCAAACCCCAGCACCATGTACACAACTAAGTGTTGGAGCAACTAAGGCCATGTGAAAAACTCAATAAAGTTGTTTCTCTCTTTCTCTGTCTCTCTCACTGTCCCTCTCTCTTTATTAAAATTTTTTTTGAGTTGGTTTAAACTTTTAAAACACAACAGTCTCATAATGGAAAATATAAACACAATAATGTCATGATTAAAAGGATCTAAATTTCTGAGATTTGTTTAAAATTCAACAGACACATCACCAGCCCTCCTGGCAGCGTTCTTGCATTGTGTGTAGCTCTACTGCTAAGTAGTGGCTGCTGCTTACAGCTGGATGTACATTCTAGACCTTACCCCTATCTTGTGGAAGTCAGCACCCTGTGGGATGCATGCTGTTGAGACAAATGTATGAAACCCTACAACTTCGCATAAGATCTGGAAAAATCTATGCTCTGTGGCCAAGCAGATCCCTTTGAATGGTCATGTGAAAACAGAAATGGGGAAAACAGGGCCAGTCCAGATTGGCTCCCAAGCCTCAGTTCTGGGAGAGAAAGCAGAGGGGGAAGAGCATTCGTGACACAGGGAGAGGTAGATGTTTCCCATTGCTTACGGCACATGAGTGTGGTGTCTGTGAGCTCAGGGTTGGCAGTGGGGTGCTAGGAGGAAAGATGAGCCTAGACATGTGCTATGGTTTGGATGAAAGGTGTCCCCAAATAGCTCAATATGTGAGGCAATGCAGGAAGACTCAGAGGTAAAATGATTGGGTTGTGAAAGCCTTAACCTGATCGGTGAATTAATCCTCTGATATGGGTTAACTGGCAACTGAAGGCAGGTAGGGTGTGGCTGGAGAAGGTGAGTCACGGGGGGCGTGCCTTGGGGGTATAGATTTTGCATCTGGCATGGAGTTTCCCTCCCTTGGCTTCCTGGAGCCATGCTCTTCCAACATGATGTTCAGCTTCACCTTGAGCCCCAGGTAATGGGGCTGGCCTTACATGGACTAAGACCTCTGAAACCATGAGCCCCTAAAATAAACTTTTACTCCTAAAATTGTTCTTGTCAGGTCCTTGGGTCACAGCAATGAAAAATCCGACTAAAACAACATGTAGAGGTGGATGAGGAAGGACTGTGTAGCAGATACTGAGATGGAATAGCTGTGTATCTGACCTGCTAGGGGAGACATCTTGGAGAGACACGGAGTGGAGCTGAGGAAGTGGGGGGAAGTGGTCAGACTGTAGTGCAGGTGGTAGCTGTGCGAAGGAGGCGGGAAATGGACGGAGAACGGAGGGATTTGGGTAAAAGGGTCTTAAAGAAACTGTAATTCAAGGAAAGTTTGAGAAGGCTAAACTTCAACCAGAGCTGCCTATCAAATGGACTGTTTTGTATCCCTGCCACAGTCATTGTCCTGGCTTCAGTGTGTATGTGGGGATAGATTTTAGGGCACAGTGGCTGGGGCTGTGGGCTCATGAGCTACCATAGTTGGAACTCAGAAAGGCTTATTCTGGCTGCTGAAGCTCACCCCTTGTGCCTTACAAAGATTTTTCCACTCATTTTCAAGGAGAAGCACCTTCACAGTCTCCATGGGCTGCTCTTCCTGAGAGAACTCAGGAGATGGAGATGAGGTGGGAAATAGCATTCCTTTTCTTGCCACAGTTAATATTGGGGACATCCTTGATCATCACCTTGGTAGGTCCTGATGGCCTCCCGAGTAGTGTGACTAAGATACTCTTTCCCCAGGGCTCTGAGCCTATGGTCACATCCTTCTCAGACTGGGAATGCTGCATATATCTGTCCACAGCTGTAGCAGAGATACCTAATTGCCTAGGATTCCTGTATCCCCCTGTCTTCAGTGTGTAAAAGCATCCCCACCTCTTTCTGCTTATTGAGGTCAACAACTCCTGCACTGTTTCATTCTATTGGTCCCTGAGCTCAAGGAGTCCATGGTACCCTGGTGGCAGCTCCAGGTTGAAGTTCAATGGGACTCTTGCTGAGAACTTTGGCAAGAGTACACCCCTTGGGAACCAAGCCCTTTACCTTTCCAGAGTTTTCTGAATAAGAAGCACAAAATCCCCAGATGGGCCATTGGAAGTGACAAGAGAAGGCACTCTTACATATACACTTTGGCTTTTGGGTTCAAGTATTCTTACTGGGCAGGACACAGCATCACAGGAACATTGGAATATGGTGCACATGCAGCTTCCTGAAGGATAGCACCTCACCATTTCAGAAGATAGCTTCTTTGACACTTAGAAGGCTGTTCTAGCATTCTGTGAGGCCACCTACTTTCTGGGTGGTAGAGTTCGTGATAACAGTGTTGGAACCCAGTGTCAGGGCCTACTCCTGCACCTCTTTATGGTGAAGTGGATCCTAGGCAGATGCTTGCTGTGGTGTGCAGGATCCTATGCCTATGGCACAGGCATTCCAGAAACCCCCAGACGGTGCCAGCTGAGGCCCTACTGTGTACAAATGCCTTGACACATTACTGAGCTCAGCTAAAGTCAGGATGGTTGCTCATGTGATAGCGAGTAACATAGGCTCGTAACATGCCAAGCCATTGTTATTACATGAAGAGTCTCTTTCACACGAGTCAGGAACATGCCAAGAGCTGCTTCTCAAAAGTGGGTATTTCTCTGGCTGGAGCGGTGGCTCGGCAGTTACAGCACTTGCCTGGCATGCATGAGTATGTGGGTTCAACCCCTGCACCAAATATTCAACAAAGTGTCAGAGCAATGAAAGCTACATGAAAAACTAAATGAAAATCAATTCCCTGTCTCTCTGCTGCTGCTGCTCTCTCTCTCTCTCTCTTTGTTGCTGCTCTCTCTCTCTCACTGTCCCTCTCTCTTAAAAAAAAAAAATAGGTGTGTGGGGGGGGCGGGTATTTCTCTGTTGCCAATGGCATGACCTCATTGCTCCAGAATCCTAGGAACCTACTTTGTGATTCTCCCTCTGAGGTTGCCATAAGTGCTATAGTGCCTTGTAGTACTGGTAAAGAATTTAAATGATTTCCTGTAAGCAGAATAAATGATCGGAGATTTCTAACTGTAGATCTACATTTTAGATCTGTTTTTGAAAACTGTAATACAGAAAAATTCTAAAGAAAAGAAATTATAAGTAGTGAAATAGTTTAAAATCAATTGCCGTAGTCCAAGTAAAAATTAAGGATAGGAACTGAAGTTCTGGTCACATGATGAAGAAGAAAGGACTGATTTGAAAAGTATTTAGAAAGTAGAATCAGTAATACAGGAACAGTTATAGGTTGGGAGGGAAAAATGTTCCACAACAATTCTGTGATTTGGGGACCTGCTGGGTTCAGAAAGGAACTAGTGTATTGTATTTTTGATGTTGGATTTTATAATAAAGTGTTCCCAAGGATCATACTACTAAAAGAAATTTGAAATGTGCTGTACCAAAAAATATTAATAAGCTATATTTAATCAACTGGATCTTGAACTGAACCTTAATATTAATTTATATTGAATCAATTTTTCTTCCAAAACTACTGAGCTAGGATAAACCAGAAATATATTCAGCTGCAATATCAAATACTGTTTTCATCTGTTTGTTTCCTCTGTAACCCTAGAAACTAGAGCAGAACCCAATACATAATAGATACAGTAAATATTTATTAAATGAATGAACTCTCCTAACTAAACCTATAATTAATCTTGAATCTGTACTGCATTTTGGCCGTGAGCATTGAGTTACCACTGGGAGATGTCAAACCTGCAGAGTAATAAATACTGGAGAAGTAACTTGTTCACAAGTCTTAGGGTAAGTGGAGACTGGCTGTATTCAGTTTTCAGGCAACTCACGTGTTCCTGGCTGTACCTGGACTCAGTCCTCTTGGCTTCATCAAATCCTGCAGCAGGAAGGACCAAGAGAGGCTCTTCTTCACCTCTTGATTACAAGCAGGAGGAAACAAAACATTCTGGACTGTATTTACCTTCTGGGACACAATTCCAAGGAAAGAAAACCCTTAGCACTCCTACTCACATAGCCAGTGAAAACCAGGCTCCTATTATTACTCCCCACCCTGCCATTTTAGGAGTTTTTTTCTAAGAAAACAAGAGGGAATAGTCCATATGGTGTCATAACAAGAATACTACTCGCAACATTGTCTATAGCACAGAAATTTAGAACCATCTGAAATGCATATAACATGGTTTGGAATAAGGAGGTACGGACTGCAATCTGTAAGGGTAAGATTTTGTGCTCAAGGTAAACTGAGTTAGAGATTGACTTTCCACATGTAACAGATAGGCTTCTCTTGAGATTCTCACCCTTTCTTACACCCCTGGGCACCATCTTTCCATTGACTTCAATCATCCAAGAAGGGACTGGAAGATCATGGAAGTCCTGGGGTGGGGCATTGAGCAAGGCATCCTTCTCTGAAAGGCAGTTCTTTTATTCATGCTAGTTTCTAAATGACCAAAGACTTTATGACATGGTACATGAACCCAACTGCTTCAGTCAGGTTTTGACTCCATCATGCCACCTGTGTGACAATGGACCTATCCTTTTTCTTCCTTGGTTTGCTCATCTGTAGAACTTGGGATTAAAAATAATAACCTGCCTCATAGGAAACAGAATCAAATGTAAAATGTTCAGAATTATTCTTATTATATAAGAAGCTAGGGCTGGAGCGGTGGCTCAGCAGTTGCAGCACTTGCCTGGCATGCGCAAGTACATGGGTTCAAACCCTGTACACAACTGAGCGTCAGAGAAATGAAAGCCATGTGGAAAACTGACTAAAAATTGACTCTCTCTCTCTCTCTCTTTCTCTGTCCTTCTCTCTTTAAAAAAAAAAAAAACCCAACATTTTCAGACATCAACTATAAGCTAAAGGTGAGGTTAGAGCCAACGTCCATGTCATTCCTCAATTCCTGACAGTTAGTTCTATTTCCTCCCTTTGTAACTCCTTTGATCCAGCACCACTGATCAAGCCTGGAGTGTCTCCCACTGAAGTAGTCGTGCCATTTTTTCTGATTTAATTAACATGATGTGTTGTATTCAGCTGTGTAATAACCAATCTACTTCTCTGTGGTCCTAATTGATTCTGAAGTCACAACTCTTACATGGCTTCCTTATTCATTTATCATTAATTCAGAACTGTACTATCTGATACTGTGGCCACTGGCCACACATGACTGTTCAACTTAAATTATAATTAAGTATAATTAAATTTAGTTCTTCAGCTATACATTTCAGTTGCTCAACAGATACGCATGGCTCGTGGCTCTCAAGTTGGACGGTGCTGACGTAGACCATGTCTATCTTTGCAGGTAGTCCTATTGGACAGTGCCGACTTAGACTTTTTTTATTCTGCTGCCCTTGTAGAGGTAACACATTGGAACATTTATCATCACTGCCTACTATGCATTGGTGCAGACAGGCTGACTGAAAACTTCTGAGCCCTAGAAGAATAAAGCAGAATTTTAGCAACCAGTCATCTCATATCAAATCCCAGTCTTTCAAGACCTTTGATCCAGTTCCTTTGCCTCTTGCAAGAAAATTTTCTACAACATGCATTCAAGTGATTTTTTTTCTTTCCACCCACGGGAGAAAAATTTTGCAGGGTACAATGTCATTGCATAAATTTCACAGTACTGATATGAGCCCTAGGTTACCCTGACTTTACAGAGTGAAATCAAGATGAATGTACCATTACCTCGCCTTTGTATTTCTCACTGTAATGCTTGTATTTGTTCCCTTTTACCTTAATCCCAGCCCTGTCTTTTTCCTTCTGTGAATAGCATTGGAACAAGTGACTAGAAAGTCAGGCAAGATGGAAAATTTGCCACCTGTAAAGAAAAGCATATGTGTGTGTGTGGGGGGGGGTGTCACAATCACGGCATACCTTTCTCAGTGGAAATGTCAGTGTGGGGTCCCTGTGAGTGGAAGGCCTCCTGGTGAGCCCCTGTATGTGAAGAGACTGAACTCCAGGGAAGTTTAGTTGCTCAAGTTCATGTGGCTGTCTGTAGCCCACCTTGAGTTCAGGAGTCTGCAGGCTGCACCGCTGTCTCTTCCCCACACTCTGAAAGTACTGGCTGCTTTCTCTCCTTGAAAACTCACCCATCCGCTGGCTACCTTCAGAGTAACAGCTCTGAGCGTGTGCCGCTCTGAAAAGGCCTCCAGGCTTTCTCTCTTTCGTTGTCATAAAAATTA
The DNA here is from genome assembly GCA_004027875.1 of Aplodontia rufa. Lineage (NCBI taxonomy): Eukaryota > Metazoa > Chordata > Mammalia > Rodentia > Aplodontiidae > Aplodontia > Aplodontia rufa. The sequence goes on from PVKS010025199.1 coordinate 15,964, forward strand.
AGCGTGGGGGGGGGGGGGAGTAGAGTGCACTTCAACTGTGGAGCATGTCAAGGGCAACATGGGACAATGGCTTCATGCAGAGGGTGAAAACTTTAGGGGAGTGATTACCAAAGAAGGGAGGGGAATCCTGTCCAGTTTAGGGCCTGAGCGTGTAGACAGCAGGAAGGCTGGGGTGGCAGTGATGAAGGGAAGGGCCTGCCCACTCCCTGCCCCAGTGGCTGGGAAGAGTTAGAGGAAGGAGAAACAGTGGAATAATGACTGATTATGTTGGACTGCTTAATAGTCCCTTAATTGAGCAGAATACTGAGCTTGGTGCTGTTTGCCAGGGCCCATGGAAGAACGAAACACATTTTGGGCTCTTTCCACCAACAAATTACCGAAGTGTTATAAAGTTTCCTAAGCTTTGCTGCAAATTAGAATCACCTGGAAGGGTTTTAAATTCCCAATATCAAGGTCAACACCATACCAATAAAATGGTAAACAGAACAAACGTCAGTGTTTTCAGGGATCCCCACTTGAATCCAATGTGCAGCAAGTTTGGAAACCTCTTTTTTGGGGGGCGGAGGTGGACACCCTTCTCTTCCTCATTTTTCCTTTTCCTTTCCTCATCCTTTCCCCTGGCTGTCCCTCTGCCAGATTCTACACACTTTACTTGTTTCCCCCTGGGGCTAGCCCCTGTCCTTCTAGGACGTGACAGACAGCAAAGCCCCCTTTCTGCCCAGCTCCAATAATAACACCAGGAAACCAAGTCCAGGTGGTGTTCAATGGTCCCCTCCGTCCAGCAGGAAGCGCTGCACAGGTCTCTGTCTTTTAGTGCCCACTCACTGCCCTGAATTCTTATTTGGGTCTGGCCCTCCTTGCGTCTCCCCATCTGAGACACACTTCCTTGTAGGTCAAAGCTTCCCCAAGCCATGTCCCTCCTGAGTCCTCTGGCCTCTGCCAGTTCTGCGGTATGTTTGAAAATGTGTGTTTGCATTTCCTCATCTGTAAAATGTGGTCACGGTAACCCTACTATATCAGGATGTAGTGGCAATGAAAGACAGCACATGTCTTCCACATACTGGGTTGAGCCAAATGAAGCTGTCATTCTTTTAGGTCAAATATGATGGAATGGTGGCCATTTCATATCACCCAATTCTATAGTAAGAACTCAATAAATGTTAGTGTCATTGCTCTTTTTCTATTTTGTTTAATTAATGTATATGATTTTAATATAATATATTTATATTTGGCAATTTTATTGAACTCTATATAGCAGCTTTATGCATAAGGAACCTTTTAGTTACTGTCTGTATATAAACAAGTAGTGTTTTTCTTTTTAAAGAGAGAGAAGGACAGTGAGAGGGAGAAAGAGAGAATCAATTTTATTCAGTTTTTCATGTGGCTTTTGTTGCTGCGACTCTTTGTTGTGTGCGTGGTGCTGGGGTTCGAACCCACTTCCTCTCCCATACCAGGCAAGCACAGTAAATGCCGAGCCACCGCTCCAGCCCCACAGAAGTAGTTTCTTAATTGGTAATAATCAGTTAATGCTGAAGACTGGGAGAGTTTCTATCTGGGAGATTTTATTTTCTTCTCCTTTTAAGGGGAAAGCATTTTTCAAATATGAGAAATTCTCCCTAGATACTACCTAATCTTCCTCACACAATTCACCTGTTTCGTTTTTATCCTGAGCATAGGACTCAGATCTTAGCTTGGGATCAGCTAGAAAACCTGACAGAAATCCCTCCTCAACTCTTAATTTCTCTTCATATAATTTGGCATTTTATGGCACCTTTTGGAAGACTTTTCTCAGATTCTTTCTGGACTGGAAAGCAAACGGTTCCCAGGCAGTGTATTGACCCACGTGAATAACCAGGTGTCGTGCTGGGCTGTCTCTGACCAGTGTGGAGAATGATGTTAGCTTCCTGTGTGTTCTTTAATCCTTGTAAGAGCTGTATGAGCTAGTAATAATTTCCCCATTTTTCAGATGAGCAAGCAGAACCAGGGAGGTTAAGGAAGCTGCCCAAGGTTGCCCCTCTGTAGTAGCAGTCAGGGCTGTAGCCTTGGCAGGTGGCTGTGGAGACTGTGCTCTCAGGTCTGCACCACACCGCTGTCCGTTGCGTCCCCACCATATCCTAGGAGTTGAGTAGAGGAGTCTCAGGTCTGTGTGCTCTGGAACCCCTTGGGGCACCTCGCCTTAGAGAGCCTCCTGTCCCTTCTAGGCTCTGCTGTGCCCAGGGGGTAAGATGGAGCAGTTTCTCTGAGCTTCCTTAGAACAGCTGGAAAACGCATTTTGTCTAGATCTAGGGCCTCTCTCTTGACTTCTGTTGACCAGGGGTCCTCACGCTTCTGTTCGGAGCTTCCTTGTGATTGGAGGAGGCAGGGCAGGAAGGTGTTTTCTTCAGTGCAGGCCCACTGCCCCCCTTCCCCGGTGTTTTGTTTTGTTTTGGGTACTGGAAATTAAACCAAGAGGCACTTAACTTTGCTGAGCCACATTCCCCAGCCCTTTAAATTTTTTTATTCTGAAACAAGGTCTCACTAAGTCACTCAGAGCCTTCTAAGTTGCTGAGGCTGGCTTTGAACTTGTGATCCTCCTACCTCAGCCTCCCCAACGACTGGGATTACAGGAGTGCATCACTGCACTTGGCTTTACTGCCCCAGGTTTGAGAAGACCTGCCTTAGTTGGCATGCCATCTTTCCCTCTCTCACACACTGTCACCCCCCTCTTTTTTTTCTGTTCTTTTCTGTGAAAGTAGAGTGGCAGCACATGTTTTTATTTATTAACCTAACTCCTCTCAGAGAAAAGCAAGTATGTTATTACTAATCATAAAAATGGTTCTTTCATTATTCTGGCCAGGGTTGACTGATCCAGATTTTTAGAGTGCAGTCCTCTTCAAGGAAAAAACTATAAAATTGCAACCAGAGATTTAGGAGCAGGGCCTTGGCACGCACCTGTGCAGTAAGGTACTCTGAGGGTTACACTTCACTACCTGGATACACGTGCCTCTGCCATGGCACTTTTGAATTTTTCACCTATTTAGATATTTAGTATTTATTCATTTATTTAATAATTGTTCATATTTAATATTCATTTAGTTTTGCCTTCTCTGTGTAGGGACATGAGGATGATCCAGTGTACCCAGGATTGGTCTGCCTTTTGGTAGGCTGTCCTCTGATCTACCAGAGATTCTGGGAAAAATCATAATGTCAATTTTTCTGTGAGAAAAAGATTATATATCTACCTCTTCAGTCTCTGCTTAGTTTCTAAAGACACTTCTTAATTTTTGTCTTGAATTCTGGGAATTTAAGTTAGAATGAGTCAGTTCCTCAATGCTAGACAACCAGAGTCTCTAAAAGATGTTACACTTTCCAGGCAACTTTTCCCTTTCCTCTGGTGAACCCCAGATTCTTTTCTGAGTCCCTGTAGAAAGCATGTGTGTGTGTGTGTGTGTGTGTCAGTGTGCATATTATATATATATATATATATATATATATATATATATATGCCTCTATGTTAGAAAACAAATATTATATTGCGATTATTTCTATATAGAATTAATTTATTCAGTATGCCTACTAACAAATACCACCCATATATTAGGTGCTGAGGACCTAAAGATAAATCAGATGATGTCTATAAAAGTCATGCCTTTAAGGAGCTCATAATATAATAGAAAAGCACTCACCTTAATAATCACAGTACAAGTTACTAATAGTAATGAATGAAAACTGTATATGCTATATTAATCCATATCGCATAAAATAAATGATAGAAGTTCTATTTTAGAGATGTGTCCAAGGTCACAGTGCAAACAAAACAGCCGAGCTAGGACTTGAACTCCAGTCTGTCAAAACATAAAGCCCATTGCCCTTATCACTATGAAACAAGACCTCTGAATACCACACAGATAGGTAGAAGACATAACAGGAGCAGAGAAAGTGGATCCTAATTGGTCTTGTGGGAGAGGAGAGGATGGGAGCAGGGCTTTCAAAACAATATGGCTTGCAAATTAAGCATTAAGTAGGGTTAAGTGTTAAGAAGCAAGTGGAATTTCACCAAGGGGGACATCAGCAGCCAAGTCATCAAGTGAGAAGCAGCTCTGAGTGTCAGAACCCATGTCTGATGGTTCTACTGCTTCAGCATGTCATGTTAAGTGAGGAGAGGCAGGGGGGAGGCAGGTCACAGGAAGCCTTGTAGATTCTCTTTTCTACTCAACTCTAATGCCTCTCATTGCCTTGGAATTCCCCTTCCTCTCCCCAAGATCCATACTCAAGACATTGTTGGAATCTTAGGATTTTTCTGAATCCAGAATTGGGTTCCAGTTATCAGCCTGGTAAGCACTGACGGAGTTATTTTGAATCAGGTGCATTCCACAGCTAGTGCCTGTCCCTCAGGTTATGTGCCATCCCTGTGTCTCTCTCATTCTTTCTTCTTGCAAACAAGGCTTTCCTAGCTGGTAGGAAGGAGTATGGATATCTTGTTGGGTTTCACTGCCTATGATCTCCAACCCCAGAAGGCCTCTGTAGGGTTGGTGCAGTTGGGTTCCCTGGCTCCTCTACCTGATATCTTGCATCTTACCTGGCTTTGATTGTGAGGACAGCACAGCAACTCAAACCATGTCCACTCTCGATTCAGTAACTCACACTTGTCTCCTCCCTGTATCCTAGGCGAGTCAACTTTTCCTTCCCGTGCTTAGCAGCCTTTGCGGGGACTTTTATTATAAGAACAAAATTAATGATTTTCCTAATAGAATTCAAGAATTTGGATATTAAGCTGGAAATCTTAACAATAGCATGTAAGAGATAACATTATTTATGCCTGCCTCATGGAGAAGGGTGAATGTGATGAATGAAGGAAGGAGGGAAATGCAAGGAAGTAGAAAACACGGAAGACAATTGAGGAACCAGAATAGGAATCCCACGTGGCTCCTTCGGTACTGGGTCATTGCACAGAGTCAGTTTAGATGCCTTCATTCCCTTACCCATAAGAGGTTACGCAGATTCCCTGCGCTCTGTGAAGTGAATTGGTTTAGATGCAAAACAAACATTTTCTATTATCAAGTACACCCCTCTTATTAATAACTCCAATGGCCTTTTCTGCCTGAATGAATGTATGTAAAATCTTATTGTATTCTACTTCACTACAATAATAGGCTCCTTAATAACCATTACTTATGAAAACTTGTAAATGAAGATGGTGTATTAACAAGGAACAATTCCCACCTGAGGGACAGAGAGGGGGATGCTTTCTATTGTCTTCAAACTCAGGATGAGAAAAATCCTTCCTAACTCTCAATAGTTGTGCAAAATAGTTAAATGTGCTTGAAAAATCAAGTTATAATTCACAATGTTTTAGCCAATCCTAAGCCTAGCTTCCTTTCAATAAAAAAAAAACAAAAAACTGAAGCTCCAGTGGTCTTTGATCTCGCAGGAAAAATATTGTATGTAGCTCAAGGAATCAGAGATTTGGAGGACAAGAGCATGGGCAGATTTGCTAGAAAAACATGTTCTTTATCAAATGACAAATAATGTTTCAAATTTAGAAATTAGCTTCCAAGGAACTCAGTGATTTGAAAATAGTTGTTTAGCCATAGGGTTTTTATGTAAGCTATTGTTTTGATGTTGGCTGTATGATTTTTTTAAAAACTTTTCCTACAAGAAGAGAGCACAGACTAACTTTCCTACCCCATAAGCTAGAAATGGTAACAGCGACAATATCATGGAATAGATAAGTGATGTAGCAAAAAGGCACTGGGCACCATGGGTGACACCCTACTCCATGTAAGGCAGAACCAAAGACTTGGCATGAGTGACTTCTTCACAATCCTGTGTGACAATTGAGACATGATTTTAATGGTTGAAGTGGGGCATGATCTTCAAGTTCTCCACCCACTCCTTGATAGCTAGCTATAAGGACTCTAGGTTTGGCATTTGAGATGAGGAGAAGAAAGTGTGTAAAGAGGAAGAGCCATTATTTGTCTTATGGTTTGGATGTAAGGTACCCGCTAAAAGCTCGTGTGTGAGACAATGCAAGATGGCTTAGAGGTGAAATGATTGGGTTATGAGAGCCTCGACCCAATCAGTGAATTAATTCCCTGACAAGGATTAACTGGGTGAAACGTCTGGAGGAGGTGGGTCACTGGGGCTGTGCCCTTAGGGTATACATTTTGTATCTGGTGAGTGGAGTCTCTCTCTCCGATTCCTGGTCATGTCCTGAGCCACTTTCTTCCACCACACTCCTCCACCTTGATGTTCTGCCTCACCTTGAGCCCTGAGGCATGGACCCACTGTTTATAGCCTGAGACTTCTGAGACCATGAACCTCCAAATAAACTTTTCCTTCTTAAAATTGTTCTTGTTAGGTCTTTCGAGCACAGAAATGAAAGGAAGCTGGCTAAAACAATTTGTAACTGAAGCAGGAAGGGAAATAATTCTAGACTCCTCTTAAGCCCAGGATCTATGGGGCTTGGGCGGATGAGCACCCTCCACTGTAGATAGCCCAGAAGGAATCGGGCTTTCCACTGTGAGCTGAAATTCAACACCAAGTGATGGAAGGAGTATTTCATTGAGAGGTTGAAGATGTATGGGGTTGCTTCTTTACACGTGGCTTTCAGACAACACAGTGAGAGGGTCAGGAGGGGCAGGAGCACTGGATGCAGGTGAACAGAGCAGAGGCCGTCGTTCTGAGAGGGCGATCTGTAGGAATTAACAGCCTCAAGCCTCAAACAGAACCTGCCTGCCAGCCCCTGAAACCAAAACAGAGGAGCCCAGAACATTGCAGTGGACCCTGCCAATGAAACTTGGTTCAGATTGTGCAGAATGTTCCCATAGACCGACAGCAGGCAGCGTCTACTTTGTAATTATTACCAGCATTTCTTTCATGTTTCTGAAGTTTGGGAAAATTAATTTCTCAAAATTAATGGAAGAAAGATGAATGCAACACTCCAAGTGCCGAGAAGGTTCCCTGTGTGTAGAGCTAAGATAACCATTCTTTGATCAAGAGACAGAAGACATGTGCCTCACGATCAAAAGGTTGGATTTGGAACTGGGTTACGTTGAACAAAGAGCAGATTTGGTTTTGATTTAATTTACATATAACTATCATGTTTCTGTGTATATTTTATACTTCTACATTTTTGAAATAAGTAAAATGAAAATATGACATTGTTAAACAGAAGTTTTAAAAAAGACACCGAAACAAGAATTTTTTTCAACCTGTCACCCCCTCCCCTACCCCCCGGGGTAAATGAAAAATGTACTCAAGTTTCCACTCCTGTGTGGGGCACTCTTTGGCTTCATTCCCTTCCTGCTGTCTGCATTTGAAAATGCCCTTTCTTCAGTTCTCAAGAACCTTTGGGTTGATAGAGGAAGCGACCAATGAGCAGAACGGCTCCTGGAGTCCATAGGGCATCCTTTGAAATGTGAATGCAGTGCTGGGGATACTTGTCCAGACATCATTTATCCTTCGGGAATTGAAGCTTTTTTGATGCAATTGACCGTTAAGTCAGATTGGGGCAAGACAGAAAGGCAGTTTCCCTCTATAACTCTAGCCTTGCCAACGGGCTCCAGAAAAAGAAATGAACATTTTTTTAAAGAATTGATTTTTATGCAAATAAATCTTCAATTCAGACTGGAAATGTTTGAACATCTGTCTCCCTGTAGGTCTGGAAATGAAGCATCAGTTATTTACAAAATCCAAAAGGAGCCCTCTCTGGCCAGTTCTCCATTTCTGACATTGTAAACGCTGACTCTAACCTTTTAGCTGATAAGCTTGAAGGAAGTATTAAGGTAAAAGACATTTGTTATGTAGGGAAATTTAAGCTGGTGACTGGAAGACTTTCAAATTGGTCGGAGCTCCTGTCTGCAAGGGACGAACCAACTTAAGCTGGGTTGGGCAAAGTAGCATTTGTTGCACTGATCCTGAGGCTACTGTGATAATTAGGGGAAGACTTAAAAATTGCCCAAAAGGCAAGGATTGAGTTGGGGCTTTTGTCCATGTCAGGCAGCAGGCTTCATTTTCTTATACTCTTACACATGGGGAAGAACAAGGCATACACATATTCCCAGTCTTCCTGTTTTGACTCTAGCACCGGAAAAGGCTTCTTGTCTTTTTTTTATTCTAATTTGAAAAATATCCAGGAGAAACTCCGATTTCCCTGAGATTGGATCTGATGTCCAACCCTGGCACAAATGATAGTGGTTACTAATGGGGCTCCCTTATAGTAACACACAACGGGGGTCAGGGAGGACCCGCTTTCACAAGAAAGGGGCAGAGCTGATTCTAAATGCCCACGAGAACTGCACTTTCACTGTTTCAACCTCATGTTTGATTTGAAAAGTTGTAATGGAGTGGCATTTCATTTTTAGGAGAAGAAATCATGTTGCTAGGCAACATTCCCATCTTCTGGCATTTGCAGCAGCATTCATTTGAGCTCCCTTTAACTTCATTTTGCACTTCCAGGCTAAGGAGTTATTTCAAATACTACATTGTTTATTGTAGCGGATATCTGCATGGTTTTGCTATTCCAGAATCAAGGCTGCCTTCTTCCAATGCCAACCCCTGGGTTTTCCTTTGGAAAACCAGTTCCTCCTAGCTCTCAAACCCTGTATTTTTAGTGAAGTTAACTTTGCATTCATGTTCCTGGAACAGAAGCGAGCTGACCAATTGAAATGTCAAATTCCCCTGTCCAGTTATGGGTCCTAGATGCTCATCCCTCCTTTTTAGGGGCTTTCTCAGGAAAAGTCCGGGAAGAGTCCCTGGGACTGCTTCCAGTACTGCGTGTAGCCACAGTGTGGGAGGACCTGAGTCAGAATAAGGGCAGAAGAGGGGCCCAAAGCAGAGCTGAGGCATGAATTCCTGAAAATAGGGTTAAAAGTCTGGCCATGTCTGGACAGTTAAGGAGGTGTTATAAATATTCCTTTTGCCTCCCATTTCCAGCTTTGGGTACAGCCTGTTTGATCTGGATTTCCAAACTTTACAACCATCGTGCCTTGAAAACCATGATTATCTTTGAGTTGAACTAAAGTTCCTGTTTTCTCTTTGTCTCTATTGCTTTATGTTCCAGGTGTGCTGCTTAACAAATCACTGCTCATGGTTATTGTGAGTCAGCAATGTGGAAGGGACTTGCTTAGCCTGTTCTGGGAGTCTCTGTTCAGCTGCAAGCAGATGTGGCTAGAACTGGAGCAGCTGGGTCTGGCCGGCCAGCTTCCTCCCTTCGTGAAGCCTCGGTAGCTCTGTGCAGGCTTCTTGGACTTCAGTATGTCATGGCAGCCTCAAGGCGCTGAGACTGGTTATGTGGCATCATCCAGCTTCAGGATGAGTGTTCCAGAGCACTGAGTTGAAGTTGCATCATCTTCTATGACCTAGCCTTGGAGGACACATAATGTTATTTCTTTTCTTTTTTTTTCTTTTTCTTTTCTTTCTTTGTCTTTTTTTTTTTAAGAGCGCTGGACTATGTATGTGAGAGAGAGAGAGTCAATTTTATTTCATTTTTCATGTGACTTTCATTGCTCCAACACTTCGTTGTGTATGTGGTGCTGGGATTTGAACTCACATCCTTGTGCATGCAAGGCAAGCGCCGTAACCCTTGAGCCAATGCTCCAGCCCGACATAGTGTTATTTCTACCACACTCTGGTCTACTGATTAATAAGGTTTGCTCAGACTCAAGGGCAGAGGATATAGACTCCATTTCTCAATGGATTTATGTCAAAGAATTTGTAAGCATGTTTTAAAACCACCACATATTCTGAACTATTCCCAAGCTGCAAGAAGTGTAGGTATGGTCAGAATGATATATTTAAGATGTGGCTTTAGTTTATACCTTGAGGAGTTGAATTAACTCTTTCAAGTCATTAAATCACCAATCTGCCTATATACATTCAAATTTAATCAAGATTTGCCATGATCGTCAAGCTTTAGAATTCCATTTTGCTTTCCTATTAGGCATTTCAAATTTCAGTTTGAATGACATTGGAATATACTTAGATTTGCATTATCTCTACTTCACAATTGCTTTTACATTGACTGAGCACTGAGACTTTGTTCTTTAGTGCATGGTTCTTAAGTCATCAAAGCTTTCAGAAATGCTTGAATTTCTTCTGGTGACCAGTTTAAGGAGTGGGAGTATTTATTTTATGGACTCTATTTGGGTGTTAGTCAACTTTTTATTACTGTGAAAAAATAACCTGAGAAAATCTACTTTAAGGAGCAAAGATTTATTTTAGCTCATGTTTGCAGTTTCAGAGGTTCGTGTCTTTGGTCCTCTGGCTCCATTGCTGTGGGACTGCGGTGAGGCAGATCATGATGATAGAGAGGGCATGGCAGAGCACAGCTGCCAGAAAGCAGAGAGAAAGCGTGCACAAGAGAGCAAGGGATTAGGACCCCCGGGACCTACTTCTTCATCTGGGCCACACCTCCTAATAGCCCATTCAACTTCTTCATGATCCAGTCACTTTCCAAAAGCCCCATCTCTAAACATTGTTGCAATGAGGACCAAGCTTTACATGAGGCTTTGGGGGACACTTTGTATCTAAACCATGAAATAGCAATCAGTGTATAAATTATAAAACGTGACCTTGGTTGCAGCTCTATCACTTTGCCTCTGTGACTAGTATAGAAATTCTTCTTTATATTATCTAGTACCATGCATAGAATAAAAATTCAAAATGCAGCTCATCCCAACATTCTCCCAAGTGAAGAAGTCCAATAGATCGCAAAATAATTTTTTTTTCTGTTTCGGAATGTAGCAAGTAATCCATTGGAATAAAACCAGCCGTTGAGTAACTCATGCAAAGGTAATTTAGAGCACAAATTAAATCTGTCAGAGTGGTATTAGATTTGCAAAAGCTCATAAATAACAAATGAAAGGTCACAGAGCTGTGAAAATGAGAGTGTACTTCTTCATAAAGAGAACTATATTCAGGGATGGGATCTGCCGTGCATATTCAAACAGCAGCATCATAAAATGGAAACACAACATCTTTTCTAAATCTGTAGAACAGTTTGAAGGCACAGTGGACTCCAGGGAAAACCACCACAGTTCAAGAAAAGAAACTGCATGTTATCTGAGCATGTCCAGCACCATATTTGTGAGGTTTCAGGATTAAAGCTCCATCAGCTCCTGAGAATCTGTAGAAAAATACTGCGCCACCTCAGCAGAGCCCATATTTCAGTCACTATTAGACTAATTGTGAATGTGGGTCATTCACCTTTCATTTTTCAGCTCCTAGAAAACACAAATAGAGTGAGCAGGTTTTGTGATTGACTATAGGAATATCCACATTGGTGATATTAATAAGTACTCCTGTCCATCCTGTTTCTCTCATGGAAAAGAGAGATGGAAAATATAACCTCAACCACTGCAAAGTAGACAAGTTCTTTTATTGTGCACTGTATGCAGGTGTTTCTTTTTAGTGCTTTTCTGGATTTGATTTTTTTTAAAGAGAGGACAGTAAGAGAGAGAATCAATTTTTATTTAGTTTTTCATATGACTTTCATTGCTCTGATACTTAGTTGTGTGCATGGGTGCTGGGGTTTGAACCCGTGTACTTGCGCATGCCGGGCAAGTGCCGTAACTGCCGAGCTCCAGCCCCTGGACTTGATATTTTTAAGGGAACAAAACCTATATTTATAAAAAGCAATGTGAAGACTTTTAAACATTAAGTCTTTTGTATGTCAAAGAACACCATCAAGATCATGAAAAGACAACATAGAGAATGGGAGGAAATATTTGCAAATCATGTACTATATCTGAGTATGCCTAGAATCCAGACTATAGAAAGAACTCTTAAAACTCAGCAATAGGAGATCTCTGTCCTCCACGAGATATCCATTTAACTCAGGAGTTCTTCTGGGGGAAACAGCAACAGGGGGACCCCAAGCTGGGCATCCATGATATGGCATTAGCCCTGGATAACTAAGTATATATACGTTGGTTCTTGAATGTTTGATAATGTTTCCCCTCAATTGTATCTCTGTGTCCATCTAATAAAAAAAACTCAGCAATAAAAAGACCCAATTAACAAATGCACAGATAATTTAAATAGACATAAGTCCAAAGAAGTAAGCATATGAAAGAATGTTTAACTTCATTAGTCACTTGAAAAATACAAATCAAAACTATAGAGAGAGATATTTCACATTCAATAGGTTGGCTATAAATATTTTTTAAGAAATAAAAGAAAGTGTTGGTGAAGATGTGAAGAAATTGCAACACTTGTACGTTGCTGATGGGAAGCCAAAGTGGAACTCTGTGTGGCAGTTCCTCAAAAAGTTAGCCACATAGGAAAAAAGCAATTATATACCTAGTTTTATACCTAAGAAAATGAAAGCATGGGTTCACTGCCCTCCCCCACAAAAAGAGATACAGGGATATTAAAAATGACAGTATTCATAATAGCCAAAAGTATATACAGATGTCCATCATCTGATGAGTAAGCAAATATAATGTATTAATAAAATGAAATATTATTCAGCCATTAAAAGTGATGTCATACTGATTAATGCTACAATGTGGATGAACCTGGAAAACATTATGCTAAGTTAAAGAAACTAGACACAAAAGACCACATATTATATAAATCCAATGGTGTTCATCAGAGTATGGGGAGAGGAGGGAATTGGGAGTAACTACTAAAGGGTTCAGGATTTTTTTAAGGGGGTGATAGAAATGTTCTAGACTAGATAATGCTGAAGGTTGTACAATAATATCAATACAGAAAATATAACAACAATGGTGAATTTTATATGATGTGAATTTTATCTCGGTAAAATTTTAAAAGTAAAATAAAAACAACTGTGCATAAAAGTAAAATTATCCTGTCAAATTTATTTTTTCAAAAATAATTCCTCTTTATAATATAACGCATGCTCATTAAAATGTTTGGAACATGTGAATCAATGTTAAAAGTTTCTAAATTCAACATCATTTTGATATATATCCTTTCAGTCCTTTTACTAACCATATCTAACCTAGGAAAGACTAATTTTCCATTATTCCAAAGAAGGAACAATTTTATGAGTAAACTTTTGGGAGAATTGAGATTCAATGATTTTAAGAATTTAGAAATTCCCCATTAAATGCATAAAATTCATGGTTAAAAAATCAAACCCTCCAAATCTGAAAACCCATGCTCAACTTATCAGGTATAAAGAATTCAGCTCACCCTTTCTTACACAAAGTGGAGTGGATCCTGGTATATGGATTTATGTTACAAGGTTGGTTGCCACCTGTGGAGCTATTGGGGGATGGTGGAAGCCTGAGGAGGTAGGGCCTAGTAGAAGGAAGTTAGGTCATTGGGGGTTGTGTGTCCTTGAAGGGGATGTGGGCACCTGGCCTCGCCTCTTTTCTTTGCTTCCTGGACACCATGAGCACCATGTGCTCCCTGCCATAGGCTCTGCCTCACTACAGGCCCCAAAGCATAAGAGCCAGCCAACCAAGGACTCAAACTCCAGAGTCATGAGCCAAAATAAACCTTTCCTCCTCAGATTTTGTTTATTTCAGATATTTTGTTATAATAATGGAAAGATGGCACTGGTCTCTTATAATGAATGAAATAGTTGCTTTAACTTCAGCCATGACAATCCACCATCAGGGCTGAGTGTGCCTGCACAGGGACACGAGGGGATGAGCTCCTGCCCTCGATTGATACTTTTGCATGAGTAGAATCTATTTAAAGCAGATGTGTACGGAACAGGGGTGTAACATAGGCCTTCTAGTGTAGCCTGGGGCCATGAAAGAGGGTCTCCAAGAGCACCACCATCCTGTTTGCCTCATTGATGAGGGCTGGTGGAAAGTCACGTGAAATGCAGGTTCACAGGTGGAAGAGACCTCCTCCTTTCCCCCACTGGCTTGGTGCCTGCCTTGATGACTATGGGGCAGAGGTGGAGGTGGAAGAGACATATGGATGTTGACTTGCCATACTTAGTAGTTTGGAGGGATTATTACATTTTCCTAACGTAAGGAAAGTGAGTTCTATGTTGAACAAATTTTCTTTTACTTGGAAAGCTATACTTATTTTGGACAAAACAACAGTAGTAAAAATATTTGGAAATAGTACCTAGCATTAACTGTAAGCCAGACACTTCTTTTGTTTTGCTTTGTTTCTTTTTTTGTTACAAAGGCTTGAACCTAGCCATGCTTAGCCTCTGAGCCAAATCCCAGCCTTTTTTTTTTTTCCGCTCATTTTTTTATTATTATTTTTT
>PVKS010025200.1:0-18882 GCA_004027875.1 Aplodontia rufa
GGTTTGTTCTCTTAAGCATCATGCTATATTGTCTCCCTGTCTTAACAGGGCTCTATTAACAAACAGAGTGGTCCAGGACTGGGATTATGGTAAGACAAGGGAAATATTGATTCAGGCTAAAAATTTAAGGAGACTTAATAAAAACATAGTTAAAAAAGAACCTCAGTAGACATGATAAATATTATTTAATAAATATTTTATACATCTGATAAATTAACAAGCAGCATTTTAAGATAATATTTTAAAAAATATAAATGCCAAGAAAATTCATGATGAAGCTGGGCCTGGTGATGCACTCCTCTAGTCCCAGCTATTCCAGAAGTTAAGGAGAGAGGATTGCTTGGACCTTGGAGCTCAGAGTTAGCCCTGGAAATATAGAGAGACTTGGTCTCAGTAAATAAGTAGATAAATAATCCTCTGGATGCAGTGGCACATTAGGTAGGAAGATTGCAAGTTCCAGTCCACCTGGACAACTTAGTGGTGTGGCTTAGTGGTAGAGCATCCCTGGGTTCAGTCCTCATTACTGGGGAAAAAAAGAAAAACCTATGGTGAACAGAATATCAACATTTTCAATATCTTTCTTTCTCTTCCCTTTCTTTCTATTTCCTTCCTCCCTTCCAGTGCTGGGGATGGAACCTCATCCCTAGGCAAGCACTCTACCACTGAACTACATTCCAAACCAATATTAATATTTTAAATAGAGCCTGGTGCAGGGGCACACACTTGTAATCCTAGTAGCTCAGGAGGCTGAGGCAGGAGGATTGCAAGTTCAAGGCCAGCCTTAGCAACTTAGCAAGACTCAAAAAATAAAAAGGACTGGGGATGTGTGTGTGTGTGTGTGTGTGTGTATATATATATGTATTTTTTTTAAGAGAGAGAGGGACAGTGAGAGAGAAGGAATCAATTTTATTTAGCTTTTCATATGGCTTTCATTGCTCTGACACTTCATTGTGTACATGATGCTGGGGTTTGAACCCCTGTCCGTGCATGCCAGGCACACACTGTAACTGCTGAGCCACTGCTCCAGACTATATATATATTTAATAAAGATAGGATCCATAGTCCTGATTTTCCTTTGGACTCTGGTTTAACTCAGCACAGAATGCTTACTGATCAATTAAGTATTTGTTCCAGGGCAAGCATCTAGTGATGAAAAATTCCAGAAAAGCAGTAATTTTCTTGTTGTGATGGGGGTGAGGAAAGAGAAAGAATCTGGTCTTGAACATAGTGTCCAAGAGGTATCATCTGGGCATGGTGGTGCATGCCTGTAATCCCAGCAGTTCCAGAAGCTGAGGTATGAGGATCTCAAGTTCAAATCCAGCCTCAGTGACATAGCAAGGCTCTAAGCAACTTAGCAAGACCCTATATCAAAATAAAAAATAAAAAGGACTGGGATATAGCTCAGTGGTTAAGTACCTCTGGGTTCAATCCCTGATTAAAAAAAAATAAAAAAAGTATCTGTGGAGCTTCCAGGTGGGTATGGAAATGAAGAGATGGGAGTCATCTACATCCTGGGCCAGATAAGACACAATAATTTCACATCTTTGGTCCATGATTGGTGCATATTCAGCACATGTGATCTAAATCATTGGTCCTTGGAGTTTGCATCACAGTTCAGGAATCTTTTCAAAATCTCTCTCCAAAGTTTTTCTCTTTGCGTCACAAACCTCAGATATGTTCCCACAAGGGTATGGAAGTTTACTGCTGGGGTGTTAATAAAAACATCTTCTGAGGAAAGAGAAATCACAATTCCACTAGACCTTGAGGGGTGGGGCCATAAAAGGGAAAGACAAGAACTAATATAAATGGGATCAATTTCTTCATGATTAACTGAGCCTCCAGAAAGAGAATAAGCACGAAGGGAAACTAAAGAGAAGGAAGGAAAGAAAGAAGAAAGATTATAGGAGCTAAAAATACTATGAGGAAGGCTTGGCTAAGCATCAAAGAAAGGCAGATATGTTTCCCAATAGAAGCACTGGTTTAGATATGTCAGGAAGCACAGCTCCAAAGGATGGGTGCAAAATTAGGTTATTTAGACTAAACTCGGCAGAGTAAAATTTTAAAAGCTTCACAGGAGCATGAAATGGAGGAATAAGGCTTTCAGCAACATGGAAGCCTTGCTGCCTCAACCCCAAATTCTCTGGATCAAGTGTTGGCACTGAGGATGGAAACTTGTACCACAGTTTCAGGACCCTGGACCAAATAGTCTTTCCAGCCTGACTCTATAATTCTAAAGAGAACAATCTCTTTTCAAAGCCTAGCTACTTTCCTTATCATATCCTCAGCTGCCTGCTCCCATTTCCTTTTTAGTAAAACATGGAATATTCTGGAAATCTTCCACAACCAGGCGGGGAATGTAACTCCTGTGCATACACCATTTCTGTGACGTCAATCAAGTTCTGTCCTAGTAAGACTTAATATTTAGTGAAGATGGATCATGAGGAAAGAGTTACTGTAATACCCAAGTCAGATCAGAAACATTTCCTACATTCAACGGACTTTTTGCTTGGTTTCATAAACCCCATAGGTGAGCTGGGCTCAGTGCATGCCAGTAATCCCAGGGACTGGGGAGGCTGAGGCAGGAGGATTGCAAGTTCAAAGCCAGCCTCAGCAATTTAGCCAGGCTGTAAGCAACTTAGTGAGACCCTGTCTCAAAAATAAAAATTAAAAAGGGCTGTGGATGTGGCTCAGTGGTTAAGCTCCCTTGGCTCAGTCCCTGTTACCTAAATAAATAAATAATAAACCCTATAATTGTATATAAAGGACATGCAATGACGATCATATCTAGGGGTAGAGCAAGTTAGATGAGAATATGGGCCACAATATAAATAACATTATAAGAAAATTATTTGTTTATTTTCTATAGATGTGTTCACCAATTCAGTCTACATCATCCCAAAGACAGAAAATGCAATTTTTTTTTTTGCATTCTAG
The DNA here is from genome assembly GCA_004027875.1 of Aplodontia rufa. Taxonomy (NCBI): domain Eukaryota; kingdom Metazoa; phylum Chordata; class Mammalia; order Rodentia; family Aplodontiidae; genus Aplodontia; species Aplodontia rufa. The sequence goes on from PVKS010025200.1 coordinate 2,935, forward strand.
TGTAAGGATATTATGTATTGGGTGCTAGCTATGCACCAGAAGTCATACCAGTGCTTCACATGTATTGTCTGACTCCATACTCACAGTAATTCTTCATGAAGGTTCAGAGATGTGAATTACTTGCCTGTTGAGAGATGGGTCTGGGATGCCAACTTGGGAAGAGCAACTCCAGAGCCCAAAGAAAGTCTTATGATAAGAATAGGACCAGAACCGGGCCCAGGGATGTGCTGATCAGAGGAGGGGCAAAGCTGCACAGTGGTAACTGGTTCAGAGCAAGGACAGTGTAGACTTTGGTTGAGTGCAGCCTTTTTTGGTTACTAGCTACGGGACCTGGGCCATGGCTCATGAGAGACTTGTGCCTCAGTTTCTTCATGTGTAATGTAGGGATGGTAAGAGGACCCACATTCATAGGACTGTGGGTAGCGTTTCATGACATGATGCTTGTACCTGGTTTTCAGTAAATATTCAATAAATACTAATTTTGTCAATATGGTTCAAAGGAAGGTGAAGGTTACCTGATAGGTCACAGTCAATTGAACATACACTGAATGGAGAGAAGGCAGAATTTGATCAGATTTGAAGAGTATGTGTCAGATGCCTCCCATGTGAACAGCACTGTGCTAAAAGAAGGAGGTTCAAAGTGCTCAGAGTCAGAGCTGTTCACTTGATCATTGAGTAAGAAGAGTAAAAAGACCTAGGAAAGTAAATAAGACCAACTGAGGAATGTCTGGAAAGGAGGAAGTGTGGGAAAGCCAAATTCAAGACAGGGTTTTGAGAGAGAAGAGAAAAAGAAGAGCTCTTTTAGTTGTGCCTTTTTGGGCGCATATTTGCCTCTGTCCCTGTTAGGCAGAATTGAATGCAGATGGTCATTTTCAGGAGGCCCAAGAACCTGGTGCCACCTCTCCAAGATTCCCCATCTTTGAAAGGATGTTTGCCCGCCCAGTCTCCAGATGTTTGCAAATCCTTCCCAATGACAACCCCTTTCCAACGCCCTGCTCTAAAACTGACCGACCTCTTGGGAGGTGAGGCCAGGCCTCACCACTGAATGGGCACCATTGTCCTCCCAAGTGTCTGTGGGTCCAGATGCTGTCGGTCTGGAGGTGGTTCCGCCACAGCCTACAGTGCGGTCTGCCTGTAAGGCTTTGATTCACTCCAGGGACAACACTCAAATTCAAACAGGCAACACATGCAATTCCAGGAGTCCCTGCCAGCCTCATACTCTGTTTTTCCATCATTTCACTCTCCTCCCACTCAGGAGGGAGCTTCCTTTGGCATTTTGCGTATGAAAAATCAAAACCACCAACAGGGCCAGCACCTGATAAGGAGTGAGGCATTGCCTAAGAGTTCTCAGGAAGAGGCGTCTTTGTTCTCGTTTCAAGAGCTTGACACCGCTAACAGCTCTAATTACTGCATTTGCCATGGGATGTAAAATAATACCACATTCCAGAAACCCTGTAGTCTCCCTGGGAGAGACACACAGGGAGAGGTGCCCAGGGCTGCAGGAACGTGTTCTTTCATTTCTGGTCCCTAATGTTGGCAGCTATTCTGAGAATTTAACAGTACCATCTTTACATGCGCGAAGGGTGCTTTTGCGTGTGTGAGGATGCATCTCACTACCCATGTCCATGCATCTGGCCTGTGTGTTTGATAACATTTCATGCAAAGCATGCTTCTTAAGAACATTAGGATCTCTACCCAGGCCATTTTGGGGGAAATGAGGACTTGAGAAGTTCCTGAGGCTATGAGCACCACAAAATAGAATTTCTTCCAACATAATTTAACTATAAAACCTGATGATGTAACGCTCACCCACACCCACATCACAAACCAAAGTGACATCACAAATACTGGAGATAATGGCTCCAATCAGCCTGCATGTGGGTCAAAATCTTAACAACAGCAATTTGCCCATATATGACTGAGGCAGAGAAAGACAGGTGACTAGAAATATTCAAACAAAACAAAACAAAAAAACAAAAGAGAAAAAAAGAAAAAGAGAATACATGTTTCTTCCCCCTACTAAGCTAGCTAAAATAAAATTTAAGGCAACCGAAATATGGTAAGGTGATTTTATTTATTTTATTTTTTGGTACTGGGGATTAAACCCTGGGGCACTGTACCACTGAGCTACATCCCCGGTCCTTTTTATTTTTAATTTTGAGGCAGGGTCTTGCTAAGTGGCTGAGGCTGGCTTCAAACTTGTGATCCTCCTCCCTCAGCCACTTGAGTCACTGGGATTAGAGGTGTGCACCATGGCACCCAACTGATCTTGTTTTTTTATTGATGACGTTTCTTAGAAAGGCAGGTCTCTTTAAGAATGTGATTCTAATCTATCCAAATAGTTTTCTTGTTCTTGCCTACTCCCTGTGAATGGAGGCAAGTGTGAATTACATAGGCTTTTACCTTTATGGACCCCAGAGTTTAGTTCCCTCTTAAGCAGCTTTTCTTGGTTCATGGCAGTCTTGGTTAGGTGTCTTGGGGTTTGGGAAGACTTACCTACTGTCAATTCTGTGTTGCAGTGTGGTTGTTAAGTCCTGAGAGACTCCCTCCCATTCCTGCCATGAGTTCTTTTATCTTTCCAGCAGACTGAAATTGTCTGATTTGTAGAAACCTCCCTTTCTACCAACTTTCTGCCCCAGGATGTTATGCAGGGTCCTGACCTTGTTAAGTTCCTATCTCTACCCTAATTGGTATTAAAGAAAAGAAAAAGAAAAAATGAATCTTGGTAAGCAGGAGAAAGGCCATATAGCAAGATTTCTAAGATTTGTGTGGAAGAAACTGTCTGTAGAAAGATGTTAATACTTAGCCTCCAAAGTAGACTTTCTAGTCTCTGCTTGAGAACTGGTCTTTTTATTCCTTTTCCCCCCTTATAATTCTAGCACCCAATCAATGTGAGACAAGACCCCAGCATCCCTACCTATGGACTCCGACAGTCCATCTTACTGAACACCAGGCTTCAGGACTGCTATGTGGTCTCCCCAGCTCTCACCAACATCTGGACGGCCAGAACATGTGCAAAGCAGAACATCAAGGTCCCAGCACCAGGTACCACCTCTTGTTGGGAAGTGGTGAAGAACCCGATAATTGCCAGTTCCTTCTCCCTGGCTAAGCTCGTGCTCAGGCGGCAACTGAAGGATAAATGCTGTCCAGTACCTTCTAAGTTTGGAGAAGCTAAAGCATTGAAGAGATTAAAGCCCAGGGGCAGTCCAGCAGTGAAAGCCACCCAGCAGGCCAGGATAAAAAGCTCCATCAGATCCAAGAGCAAGCGGCCAGCAGGGCAGCTGCCAGGCTCACCTGGGCGCAGGAGTCCCGCAGGAAGCATCAGAGAGGTAGAAAGTGTGACGGGCGGGAAGAGGGAAAAGGTAAAGCTAGAGAACACTCAACGCTTAAAGAGATTTATGTTAAGTGAAGGAAGTCCTAAAGTTGAAGACAAGATTGGAGAAGGGAGGGTGCCCTACGATAAGAGACGAGAGAGCACCAGGTCTAGGGTCATAGTCAGTATTATTTATGCTGTGCCTGACTCTATAAAAAGATGAAGAGATCTTCACAAACACAGACAAAATTAACTTGACAGCGAAGGAAAGTAAGGGTGAGAAAGGCCAGGATACGGGTAGCGTGAGCTTACACACATACGTACACTGGAGGTAAGCTATAGCTCTGGTTGAGAACTTCCACGTGGAGAACTTGGCAGCCAGAGGCTAATCCAAGCCAGGTCCATCAATCCACAGTGGCCAGCAGAGCTCAGAGTGTGCCTTGAGGTAGGCTGTCAGGGTTCACGTCCCAACTTTGACCATCATTGAGGACAACCTTGGGCTTAACCTCTTTGTGTCTTGATTTTATCATATAAAATGAGGGATAATGGCTCCTCCCTCATAGGGCTTCATGAAGATTAAATGAGTTAATACACGCAGGCGGCTTTTGAACAGAGCTTGGCACAGAGTAAATAATTAGGATCCTGCATAGCATTCAATAGATGACAGCTGTGGTTATTAACCTTCCAACTGTGTGGCCTTGGGCAAACCAATTCCAAATTTTCTGCCTTTAAAGCTGTCTCCTGCTGACCTTACAGGGCTATAGGAAACACTCGCAGTGGTATACATAAAGGGACTCAGTAAACTAGAACATGCTAGACAAATGTTGGTTGTTGCTGTAACCAAGACTCTGAGACACAAATCCCAGGTAATTATTCTGAGCTCCCTTCTCAAGTTTTAGCTTTGACTTCTCTGCTTTCTTCCTGGCTAGAGCAAAGAAAGTTCAAAGGAGAAAAAAGTAACAGTCCGCCAAGATCTTGAGGACAGATATGCAGAACACGTGGCTGCCACCCAAGCACTGCCCTGGGACAGTGGGACAGCAGGCTGGAAGGGCCAAGCATTGCCTCCTGAAACCCCAATGAGACAGCAGGTGTTGGAGGACACATTAACAATCCACGGCCTCCCCACAGACGGTTACCGGGCTCTGTACCATGCCGTGGTGGAGCCAATGCTGTGGAATCCTTCAGGAACCCCCAAGAGGTACAGCTTGGAGCTGGGCAAGGTCATTAAACAAAAACTTTGGGAAGCCCTGTGCAGCCAGGCTGCCACTCTTGAAGGTGCTCAGAAGCACCCATTGTCTGGCAGGAAATAGTTGGGTGTCCATGAGCCTGTGCCTAAGAAATGGCCCAAGTTAAAAAGTGAAAAATAAATATAGGAACTCATGGGAACAGAATATTCTCTGCTAGATGTCTGAAAAATAAAAACTACTTTACACCTTCCACGTAATCTCAGTGCTTTGCAAATTAGCGACAACCCTCCCAGGAAATAAGACAAACAGCTATGGGATTTACTCAGACTAAGTCCCCTCTCCACTCACGGATAGGTAATTCACCTACGTGTGTTTTAAAGAGATGGGACCTGTTATCCCAGCTGTTCTTGAACTCCTGGGCTCAAATGATCCTCCTGCCTCAGCCTCCTGAGTAGCTGGGATACAGGCATGTGACCCTGCATCCAGCACATGTTAGTAATTCTGAGGGCTACTTGTTTGGAGGTTTTTCTACAAGGGCTTGAGGGTCTCTCAGTCTTTCAGGTAGGAAAAGCCCTTCAGATGAAGCCAATGCTTTACACCTAGCCTATGTTCTGAATTTTTTTAAAAGCAGACTGCTAAGCTCTTGATCTTTGACTGACACTTTTCCTATCTCCGTCCACACACAACCTGAGCAGAAACCCACAGCCTCTAGCAGAAGTTTGCCTATGACACTGCAGAAATGCTCCATAACCTGCACTCCATGTTAACAGGAGAGGAAATCATATGGATGCTTCCATGCAAGTTGAAGTTCAAAGCACTGGCCCATGCAGAGCTCTTTGTAGAATATGAAGACCTTAACCAAATAGAGCAATGAAAACATATAACACGTACTTGATAAAATTGTATTTTTTTTTACAGTCATTTGTACAATTTGTTACAAAACCATAGAAGACTACAACTTGTTTTAAATCATTTTTGGTCTGCAAATATGTAAAATCTGTGTGCAATTATCATGTATTTACAGGGCCTTGTGTTAGTCATTTTCAATGATTATTCCAACAATGTCACACTCTCAACATAAGACATGGCTTAAGATAAATATATTAGTAAATAAATATTCTGAGAACATATTTCCATAAATGAAATGTGCTGCTATACATATACAGAATATACATAAGTCGTTTTCTAGCTTTTAAAACATTTTTTAAAAAAATGGTAATGTTGGAAAAAGAGCCCTTAGACCATTTTATTACAAAATCTTTACAGCAAAGTCTTTACAAAATATCTTTTAAGTGCTATGGGAGAATTAAAAAAAAAAACTTTTTAAAATAGTGCCTTGTTAGACTAATACAATAGAGTTTATACGAAGAATAGAAAAAGGCAGTTCTATTTAAAAAACCAATGCTCTTGATTAGTAATTAGTTTTTAGACCTCATTTAAAAACATTAGTCCTGTGTGAACTTCAAGTAGAGACGAGAAGCACATAGGGGAAGATCTGAGCAGTAGGACAGAAGATGGAACATAATAAAATGATTTGGGCTTGGAGGACAGGGGAAAGGGACTGAGAGTTAAACCAGCTTATTGAACCTGTGTAAAGAGGTACCTCACTGTCAGAACATCCAAACTTCCATTTTCAGCTGGTTCTAGAACCCTTCAGTTTACATGACTGTCCTATGGCCAGGAAGGGCTGGGCCACAGCACCACACCCTGTCACACCCGGACTTGGGGGGTGTGGGGCTCCCGGTGGAAAGTGTGATGCTCCATTTCCATGGCTATATAACTACCACACACCACTGAGAGTCACTAAAAAAGGTACCTGTCACCATTATTGGAGTCTTTCTAGCTTCAAAGAAGATGTTTCTTTTTATTTGGATGACACAACAGGATAGGTGGTTATTTTATTCTGGTGACCTCCCTGTCTGACGAGACGATACAAATTTAAAAGATGGTGGTTCACATTTAAGTTATTAAAAGTTTTATTTTTGTTTCCACCACCTGTAAACTATAAAAATTAATTGTCCTCCTTTTGTCATCTGCTGTTACCATTCTTTCAAAATGAAAATTGGCTGCATTTGGCAAGTCCAGTGGTAGCCAAATTCTCTACTCATCTATTTATTGCTTGAGGCTTTTGAAGAGTGGTTTTCCAGTTAGGGCTAAAGCAAGCTACTTTGGGGGTATGGTTTCAGACAAGGAAGATAATATGCATTCAAAGCCATTAAAAACAAAAAAGCAAAACCACAAACAACAAAAATCTCAACAATGAGAAGCTGCTTTTTGCAGTTCATGTTAAAAGCCATATCCCCTCCTTCCCTAAATCCATGTAATGCAAGCTGTTGTCCTTAGCAGCTGCTACTCCTGGCCCCAGAAATAAAGGCAGCCCTGATCTCATGTCAACAGCTTGGGCGCTTCTCACACCCTCGCCAACAGGTGTGCTGGGATAGTCTGCGGGGAACCACCCCCAAGGGACCAGACCCTAGAAGCTGGAGGACGGATTTTGCCACAGTGAGTTCCTAAATGGCAAATGGCTCCATTGTTTGATACTGGGATCTCTGTCAAATTCTGGCTAGAAATAAGTACATTTTGTGAACCTAAGCTGGATCAGAAAGAAAAAAGGTATTATGATGCAGAGATCTCATCGAAAAATTTCCAGTCTATACTATGGGTTGACTTTCTGTGAGAAAGGGTTTCCTGGCAACCTAGGGTGGTCCCTATTTCCCCTACAGGGGGCTAGATCTCAAGGTTCCTATTCTGCAATGAATATTTAGACCCAACAGACCAAACCTTCAGATGGCAACAAGTACCTACTAAATGAATAAAAGTGACTAGAAATTACACAACACCAGCTGATTAGTTTCCTCTAAGGAAAAAAAAAAATAAAGAATTTAAGGACAAGGACTACCTTGGGCATAAAGGATGACAATCCCTGATCTGAAGTAGTTTTAAATATTCTCTCCCTTTTAACAATGAAAGATCTTAAAAAAAAAAAAAAGAATATGGGTTCTTAAAAATATCTCCCCCCTTAAAAAAAAAAAAAACACAAAAGTCTGGAAAACTATACAAAAACCTACCCTTTGGGGGTCTAAACTATCTGATAGTCTTTCTGTCTCATGGAGAACCAATACATAATAGTGCATTAGGTAGACAGGATAGTAGACATTTGCAGGGAGATGAGCAATTTCAGCCGTGAGACAGAGGGCTGAATAACCCTGAAGCGGTGCTTCCACGGGGAAAATGGGATAGGAAATGTGTCATTCCAACAGAGCTCAGTGCACACCCCAAGGGGTCTGAGAATGTGCCCCCAGGAAGGCAGCCCAAGGAAGCAGCAGTCCAGGGGCACGGCAGCCCTCACAAATGTGCATGTGCCCAGGCTTGCTCCAGCATACCCATCCCTTCTCCAAAGGATAGTTAGTGTGCTGCCGGGTGAGTGGAGGGCACTCTTCCCAGCCCCATTGGACACCAAGGCCACAAAACTACATTCCTCCTGGGTGTCTGCCCCATACACCCCATTGAACCATTTCTGCAGCCAGTGGCAGGAAGCATAAAATATTTTTGCAAAGGATTCCAAAGTCAGGATCGCAGAAGGGAGAGCTTCTTCTTCCCTGCCCCAGGAGTCAGAGTTCTGGTAGGGGAGCCCATGAACACGGCCCTTATGATCTGGACCTCTTTGTTTTCCTGGGGTTAAGGATCCAAAGGGGCAGAATAAAGATACTGGGCAGAATTGTCTCTTTCACCCTGGGGCTTATGCAGCAATGGCTTGACTCAGCTCCCAGTGCTGCAGACTTTTTGGCTAGGGTCATTTCTAGCCATTTTCATTCCTTGCCTACAGGTGTGGGCTGGAGAGGCATGCCTTCCAAGAGGACCTGACATTTTCTATGTTCAGATTTGCCACAAGAAAGAAAGAGGCAGCTTTGCATTGTTCCTCAGAGTCTGTACCCATATCAACTAGCTTTACTTCAAGTTTCTGGTTCATTTTCTAAGGCAGGTGTAGCCCTGAGCTTTTCAAAGGCCTGAGCTCCCTCCAGGGAGACAACAGTATCTACACATGATGTGGTTCATTTAATGCAGCAGTGATTTTTTTTTCCTTTTTCAGCAAAAGTTGGCAGCTAGGGTTCTTTAAAATATATATTTAAATAACTTTTTACATTTACATATAATATCTTAAAAAACAAAGCAGAGAACTCAATCCCACACACCTCAGAACCCCAAGCACACACTTTACAAAACAAAAAAATAACATGTTATCAAAAGAGGCAAAGGACTCAGAATTTTGTTTGTTGGTTTGCTAATAGGGGTGGGGTGGGGGAGTTGCCACAGGTGGCTCACATTTTGGGTTGAGAAAGAGGGCTCTCTTTATTACCACTTTTGTGTTTGTCAAAGCTAAAAAAAAATTTGTTTCTTGTTTTTGTTTTGAAGGAAGTCAGAGTCTGGAGTCTCAGTACAGTTTCCACTTTCCAGATATGAGTTCCTTCTGAGCTCAGGCTCCTGTGCCGCTGCTCTCTGATGGGTGAGATCCCAGTCCTAGGAGAGAGAGGGAGAACAATCATCAGGGAGGAGAGGAGGCACTGCAAGCTTTAGAAACAACACACAGTGGATGGACTGTGTGCATGATAATGCCGGAACCGCAGCTCCTTTTCTGAGATGGGCTCAGTCTGTCAATAACACATGTCTCTCATGGGAGCCAGTTTTCCTCATCGCAGAGCCTTTTGGAAGCCCTTAGGCCGTATGAAAACAGTGCACAAAGTGACGTTAACTGAGTGCCCAGTGGGAAGATCAGGGAGGAAGAGCCCCTCAAGGAGCTTGTAGACCTTCACACAAAGTAACTTCAGCTTGAGATGATTTAGGTGTAAGAGTGACCTCAGCAGGGGCTGGAGAGTCACTTAGGCTGAGATCTGAAGGAGAGGAGAGGTCTGGAGGCTGAGATGAGCTTGGCATGTTGAAGGCCACAAGGAGTAAAGCAGTGATCAAGGAGAGCAGATGGGAATGCCATTGGCTGGATGGTTCATCTGGGGACAGATCACGTAGAACTGAAGCTTCTAAAGGTAATGGCAAGTCATGAGAGGGTTTTCTTGTGTAAGGACATCAACTAATGTTTCAAAAAAGGATACTCTGCCTCTGAAGTGGAATAGAAGGCAAGACCAGTGATAGGAGACCCATCAGAAAGTCACTGCATTTACCCTGGAGAGAGGAATAGGGCTAGGCTGAGGGGGTGGCAGTGGGGGATGCAGAGAAGTCGAGGTATCTAAGATACTCTCTGGGGATGAATGCTTCTGTGGACATGATAGGCTGGGATGCTTAGGAAGCATTTGGGGAGGAGATGACAGGATCATGGAAACAGAGGACTCAGTGGATCTAGATCAGTGGATCTAGAAATCATGAGGTGGGGTGGGGCTGGGGAATGACACCTGGATCAGTTACAAAATGTATAAAGCAGGGGCATAGAAGAAATCACTCAGAAAAGGACAGAAGAGGACCCAAAGGAAACACCTGCCCTGGCCTATTGCCATCTTCTGTTCTCACCTGCAGCCTCAGTGGCTGGGGTGTTGGACTCCTGAGTGTCCTGGGGGGTACCCGGGAGGCTGACCCTGGTGGTACCTGCCTCCTCTGGAGGACAGCCAGGCTGTAGCGGTACCTCAGCCTGGTAGCATGGAACCCGCTCCTCTTCCCCTGCTGTTGCCAGGCTCCTGTGGGGCTGCGGGGCATCCAGGCCCAGTGTCCCACCCCAGGGGCTAAGGCTGTAGGTCCCTTGGCAGTCTGGGGGCAGGCCCAAGTCACAGTCCATGTCCTCCGGAATGATGGGGATGCGCTGGCTCAGGTCCCGGGCCCCTGGGTAGCAGTTGGGTGGGGGCTCCTCAGCAAGTGTGTACTGCACACTCACTGAGTAGTCCTCAGTGTAGCAGCCATTGCCCCCACCGCTGCTGTGGGCCACCTGCTTCTCTTCATAGAAGCAGCAGGGCAGGCCCTCATATTTCACCCCATCTGTCCTGGGCAAATGATCTGGGTGAAGGCCATACAGGCCCTGAGAGCTTCCTGGCTGTGGCTCCCCACCCACAGGGCCACAGCCCTCTCGGATTGGGGTGCCCAGGAACAAGGTGCTGCCACTGCTGGCTGCCCCTACACTGGGCCCCAGTGCAGAGGGCTGAGGCTCACAGCAGCAGACACATGATGGCCCTTCCCGGCCCCGCTTCCAGGTCCTCCTGAGGTCCAGGGTGGCCCCAGGAGAAGCCTCGAGCCCCACTTCTGAGGTAGAGCTATTGGGCCCCCTGTGCTCCAGCGAGGAGTTGCTGCTATAGTTCATCTCCAGGCTGCAGGTGGACAGTTGGTCCCCCGAGGGAGAAGCAGGGCCCAGCCATGGCTCTCCCTTCCCAGCACCAAAACTTTGTGCTGCCGGGAGCTCCTCAGGTGGCAGAGAGCCCTCGAGGCAAATGACAGGACCCCGGCCCGAGCTGCCTGAAGCCCCTGCCTCACTTGTGCGACAAGGGCTCCGGCTCCGGTAGATAAAGGGGTCATAGTCGCTGCTGAGGGAGCTGCGGAAGGTAGAGCAGCTCCCATACACGCCCTGGTTGCTGACCTCAGTGCAGTCCACCACAGAGTCACTAGAGGAACAGTGGCACTGGCCAGAGCTGCTGCTGCTGCTGCTGTCACTGCCTGGGCAGTCAGCCAGGTAGCCACTGCACACTGAACGGTGGCCATGGTAGCAGCTGAAGCTGGATGTGCTGCCACTTTCCAGGTGGGAAGGTGGGGCCACGTGCACCACAGTGGGGAAGAGGAGGCTTCCGTTGCCGCTGCTCGCTGGAAAGGCACGGGACGGGCCCCTGGGTGTGAGGCTGGGCAGAGGCTGGCCCTCCGGCTCTGGATAGCTGAGGCCCTGGAAGTAGTAGTGTTGGTACATGGTCTCATACTGAGAGAAGCAAGCTGCCTTGGAGAAGCTGCGGCCACTGAACTTGGGCCTGCGGAACGGGTGGGCTGGTGAGTAGGCCCGGTGCTCCAGGCTACAGCGATGAGCGGCCAGGGTATGATCCAGGTGCAGGGGTGGGTAACTGCGGATGTAGGCAGGGGTCTGTGGAGAATAGAGGCTCTGCTCTCCATGCCGGTCCATGGTTAGCAGTGTGACGGGGTTCCCGTGGGAGTCCATGCTTGTCCTTGTAGGGTAGGCTGGGATGGCATTGGTCCTATGCACGCGGCCAGGGTAATGTACCGGCAGGGTCACTCTCTGTTGCCGACTGCGTGCAAGGTTGCTGGTCTCTACACACACAGCACCTGGGTTTCCCTTTTGTTCTGGGAAGAGGTGGAAGAAACAAGGTAAGCAGAGCTGAGCATACTAGTGTCAGGGGTGAGAGGGATTTGAAGTAAAAACAGTTTAAGTAGAAACGGAAGCAAGGTGGGTCACATGCCAGGGTGACTATTCTTTCTTTCTTTTTTTTTTTTTTGTTAGTAGAGCTTGAACCCAGGAGTACTTAACCACTGAGCCACATCCCCAGCCCTTTTTAGTTTTTATTTTGAAACTGGATCTTGCTAAGTTGCTGAGGCTGGCTTTGAACTTGTGATCCTCCTGCTGGGATTGTAGGTGTGCACCAACCACAGCCTGGCTCAGGGTGCTTTTTCTTACCACCCTGCCATATCTTAAGCTGTCACCAAACTCAGCTGAGCTGGCTGAAGCGAGCCTGCCTCTGTATGAAAGGCAGTCATTCTCATGAGGGCCTATATCTCACTTCCCCATTGCTCTGCCTGACAGGGCATCATAGTCTATACAAAGCAAAAGGACCCAAGGATAAAAGTATACCTTGTCCTCTAACAGAGACGCAGGAACAGCATCACAAACCTGCCACTGAATATTTGTTATCTCTTGTGGCCCCTGGGAATAATCCTATGGTCTGAGCATGGCAAACATCATTACTATCATCCCACTAAGGAGATAGGGACCTCAGGTGAGAGAGGCCACAGGCTTTGTCCAAGGTCAGGAAATCAAATATTTAATATGAACTTGGGGTGATTTCTTTCCTTCTTTCCTTCCTTCCTTCCTTCCTTCCTTCCTTCCTTCCTTCCTTCCTCCCTCCCTCCCTCCCTCCCTCCTTCTTTCTTTCTTCTTTTTTTCCTGTGCTAGGGATGGAATTCAGGACCTTGAGCATGTAAGCAAGTGCTCTACAACAGAGTCACATCTCCAGCCCACTTAGGGTGATTCTTAATGCCAAGCTTTCCTAAGGGCTGTGTAGACAACCTTCAAAACCCAAGGCCATCATGCCTCCAGTCCAGAAGGCAATGCTATGGTGGTTTTGCACACTCATGAGACTATGATGTGTGTCATGCTCTTGTTAGGCACTAGGTAGGGACAGTGTCCTCTGACCTGACTTTTCACCAATGATTAAGGCAGGTGACAATTACCTATGATGTTGTGCCGACAATGGGGGCAGGTGTGGTGTTGCAGCAGCCACGGGTCCACGCATTTCCTGTGAAACCGGTGAGTACAGGGGATAACCCGCAGCTCCTGGAAAGGGAGAGAGGGGACACAGCCTGAAGGGAGGACATGGAGGGGAACAGTTTTGCCTTCAGCCTCACACATGCTTCCTCTTACGGAGTCCTGCATAGCCTGAGAAACCCTGCTCACTGTGCTGGTGACTTCCTGCTAAAGTTTGGATCCTAAGTTTTCCCCAAAGGCCTGTGTGTTAGGTCTACAGGTCCTTGGGGGCATGGCCTTGAAGGGGATTTTGGGACTCAAATCTCTCTTCTTTTGCATCCTGGTCATGGGGCGAGGTGAGAGGTTTTGCTGTGCCACAGGCTCCCATAAAGAGCACTAGGGACAATTAATCATGAACTAAAACCTCTAAAACTGAAACAAAATAAAGGTTTTCTCTTTATAAGGTGATTATATCAGGCACTTGCTACAGAAGTGGAAAGCTGATTAACATACTTCCCACTCTCCTTTCTACCTCCAGTTACAGGTTAGCTTACTCCCCCCTAAGGCACAGCCTTAGGTTCTAGGAAGAAAGAAACTGCCCTAGCCCTCAGCGTAAAGGGAGTGGAAATATACAGAAGCAAACTCCTTTGGTAGAGTTGGAGGGCACACATATGAGGATGTAAAGGCCTGGAGGTGTGGCAAGAAGGCTAGGAATACCCCAAGGTATTACAAATCTCTGGGGAACAACTGCTTCCATGTACCCCAAATGGGGATGAGTAGAAAGGAAGATGTCTGGTACTTGTAACTGACAGAGGTAGGATGAAGGGTGGTCCTTTCTGTCACTGGACCCTGAACACTTACTAGCAGGGGAACATGGTTTATAATGAAAGCAGCCCATGTGAAGAGAACACAATGGGGCTTGGGGGGCAAAAGCACCTCTGGAGTTCCTAAGCATACTGCAAGTTCACTAATTTTACTTTGCCTTATCTGACCAGTCTGGCACTGTAATGTTCAAATTAATACCTAATGTTGTGCCTGTCAAAGTGCCAAGAGGCCGACCTATGTCTTTTCATGTAATCTGTGGTCACCTAGAATGCTGGTCCATCTCAGGCCCATATCACAAGTGCAGGCACAAGGAATGAGGTTAACACCTGGAATGTGGTTAGAATCCAGGCAGTCTAATGAGTTCAGAGCCCATGCAAGGCTTTAGTATCCCAAAGACCTCTAGTAAAACTCATTTTCCTCCAACAGTGGAACACTTTCATCAAAGGGGCATCAAATGCCTGCAATTTCAAGTGGTTTTCTTGAAACTGTTCCCTACCCCACCCCCAGGCTATGTATGTATACATATATTTATCTACAGAGAGATGAAGCCAAGGTGGCAAAATATTAGCAATGGGTGATTGTAGGTGAATCATCTGTCACTGATGGTACTATTCTCACAACTTAAGATTGATAACGTGTAAGAGCTAAGAGGAAAACCAAAAAAGGGACAAGTCCCTTGTCTCTTTACAAGTAGAAAACACCATGTCAAGTGTTAAGGGGTTTTGGAAGAGTGATTCTGAAACAGCCAGCATGTGTGAATGTTCTCTTGTATGTGTGTGTGTGTGTGTTGTGTGGGGTCACTGGGGATGAACTCAGGGCCTCATGCATTCTAGGCCAAGTGTTCTACCAGAGTCAATCATTAGTCCTTGTGAATGTTCTTAAAATTAGAAATTTTCTGGCCCACCATATATTTCTGAATGATTTCTAAACTCAACTACATTGAGCTGGATCCTCTGGAGAGGATCCTCTACAGGCATTCCCTAGAGACCTGGTGTTGACGGCTTCTGACTACTGCAAGGTTGTGGGAAAGACTGTGTTCCTGAGTGCCTGTGCCACCTCCTCCCGACCCAGGATAGGCCCTGCCTCTGCCACTACCTCTCCATCGATGTACTTCTCCAGGCAGATGGCACAGTCAGATGTGGAGCTGCTGCTGAGGGTGTCCAAGGCCCCACAGCTCCCCTCCCGGCGCCCCTTACTCTTGGAGGTGAACTTTCTAGTTTCCATCTTCTCCAGAGCCTGCACAGCCAGCCTGTTCAAGGAATTCTGCAAAGCAGAACAGGGTCAATGTTGAGTTTGATAGATATTAACAGTGGTAGTTACCTCTGGGGTCATGGCACCTGATGTACTGGGACAGGCTAATGCTAGTTTCTATCAAGCCAGAAGAGATTATTTTTCCCCCAGATGAGATTTCTTCTTTCTTTCTTTTCTTTTCTTCTCTTTTTTTTTTTTTTAAAGAGAGAGGGACAGTGAGAGAGAGACGGAGAGAATCAATTTTATTTAGTTTTTCATGTGGCCTTCATTGCTCTGAGACTTCGTTGTGTATGTGGTGCTGGGGTTTGAACTCGAGTACTCCTGCATGCAGGGCAAGAGCCATAACCACTGTGCCACCACTTAGCCTGAGATGACATTTTTAAGAAACTCAAAACTCAGATTGCCACAATACATACATTCCAGACCCCTGGAGTGTCCATGATGGCCCAGGCTTTCCTTGAGTGGCAGTATTAGCAATGGTCTTGCCTACAAGGTGAAGGCAGGGCTCTACAACTGCCCCACTGCCTCCCAATTCTGTGAGACCCTAAGTTATTATATTAGACTGCTTTACATTTCTTCTCTACATTGAAGGAAGTTGTGAGGGTAAATGAGACAATGCATGAGTCTTGGCACCAGGCACAAAGAATGTGCTCAATAAACATCAGCCCCCTGATCTGCCAGGGTTGGCCCTCGCCCCTTGTGAGAACTTAAGCGATTTTCTTTGGCAGACTGCTGCCAACTGTAGTACCATTTCTCTCTCGAGATGTTACATTGCCACATGTCTGAAGTTTAGATTCCTGCTTGTCCTCTTACCACCCTCCACCCCCAAATCTTCCTTTCCTTTAAGCACACAATGATGGACTGGCTGGAGTGCTACCTGGCTACACTGTTTATCAAGAACCACCCGAAGAGCTTGGCAGATGCAGATTTAGATTCAGCAAGTTGGTGGCCCTGGGTCTCTGCATTCCTAGTGAGTATCC
>PVKS010025200.1:18982-30241 GCA_004027875.1 Aplodontia rufa
GGGGGGGGGAGAGAGAGACACACAGACAGTGACAGTCAGAGATAGAATCAATTTTTATTGAGTTTTTCACATGGCTTTCATTGCTCTGACACTTAGTTGTATACGTGGGTGCTGGGGTTTGAACCTGTGTACTTGTGCATGTCGAGCAAGCACTGTAACTGCCGAGCCACCACTCCAGGCCCACTCTCCCATTGCTGGACTTTTGAATAGTACAGTTCAGGAGACTTAGCAATCTCTCAGTCACTAGAAACAGGTGGTTGGGAATTTGGATATCAAAAAAGTAGGCTGATTACAGCCCTGACTTTCACCCTCAAGAGGGCAATGAGGTCAACATTTCCAGATTGCTCTGAGGAATTACCTGACTACGTCGTTGCTTCAGCTTGATTTTGACGAGGAGGATGAGGCAGACCAAGGAGACCACGACAAAGAAAGCCAGGAAAATCCCCATGTCAAAGTACTCGGTGGGTTGCTTGAATAGAACACAAACATAATAAGTCAGCCTCTTTTCTGCCAGGTAATGAGCACATTGGGCTGTAGATCGGAGAAGGACCTAGTTGGGAGAAGGATGAGGTGGGTATTCCCATTGGGTTCTGCTTACATGCACACAGTATACTCTTTGGGCCTAGGTAGTGCAGGCTGTGGAACGCCTGTAGCCCTCTCAGGCCTCCCAATAGCCAAGTGAAACCTATTCATAAAGCCTGCCCCTCTGCCCTCCAGCCCCCCAGAATAGTTCAAGGTTTGATGTAACTAGTAAGAAAAGCTCTTCCAAATAAATATGAATAATCACATTTAGAGGACAAAAGAGTGAGTGTCATGTTTTGAGGGAACAGTGATTACTAACCATATAATTAACGGTTTACAACAACTCAGAAAATTGTATGCTGCTTCCACAAATATCAGCTTCCACTACAATGAGTCATATTTACCAAAGCGTTCTTTTTTCCTTTAAAAAGCCAGCAAGTCAGTTCTGCAAACTCCCTCTAGTTTAAGTTCTTACCTTTTCTCTCACAGCACACTCCCCTACGACTTGAAGCCCCTCACACCTAGGACATGCATTTAGCCAAGAGGAGCACAGCGGTGCTAATGAGATGCTGTGCGGATTCAGATACACTTTCACAGATGAAAGAAGAATCATCCCAGTGTGAATACTCCACTTTCTGTGAGGAGGAAACACGGTGGGGACCTGCCCCAGGTTCCTAGAATCCTTCCGTTTAAGGTTGGGCCAAAACTGCCAAGCAAACATTAATGACAGCAGTGTCCCTTTGACATACTGCAGAGAAGCGTAAATGCTATTGGTTAGCCATGAAAGTCAATCCCAGTTGAAAACAAATGTTCCCAGACTCAACTGACAGTTGGGGAGTTTTGAGACAGTAATTTACCCTATGGAGAAGAACTTACAGGCTTATTTCCTCCAGTGCCTGGGTCAAATGGAAAGAGGGAGACACAGGAACCCAAGTGCTGGGCATTCCATCCTTTCTTTTTCCTTAGTTTGCCTCTCAGAGGCAGATGGGATGCGAGAGGAAGGATGGATGAGAGGCTACCAAGAGAGACTGCTGGGTGGGAGAGACCAGTTTTCTTAGCATAAGCTGTCAATTTCTGGTAAGATTTTTCAAATTCTATAAAGGAATATGGGTAAAATACTTCACTGGCATTCTGTCCTGCAGCTGATCTTGACCTGTAAGAACACTGGCATTTTAAATAGATGACAGGAATGAAAGCAGAAAGCCCAAAGGAAACAAAGGTACAGGTAGTAGCAGAGAAGCGGTGGGTCTGGGCTGGCCAGCCTGGGCACTCACTCGAGGAGGGCGGTGCTGGATCCTTGCTCGAGCCACTTTCTGCTTGTTGACGATGTTCATCAGCTTGAGGGCATCAGCGCCCTTCACGTACACCACTGGTCTTTTGAGTGGGTCTTCTGAGCCCTGGTTTAGCTGAGGAAGTAGAGAGCCCTGGTTAAAAGATGGGCTTACTTTAACAGGAGAGGTCTGAGGACATAGCTTACTTTGCCCAAGCGGGGCCCTGGGTTCAATCCCTTGCACCACAAAAATAAAACAAAATAGCAAGAGAAAAGAGCTAGAGAAAAAGAGCTAGAGAAAAAGAACACTAACTGTATTTGGAAATCCTTGAAATCTTTATGCAGTATAGCCTTGGGGTTCCCAGAAGGGCAGCCGAGGCTGATGCTTGTAAGATGGGATGGGCAGGCTAAAGAAAATTTGAAAATGCTTCCCACCCCAACTTTGGCTCTTAACCCCTCTTAATATACCTCCCTCAAGTATGATGTCCAAATGCAGACAACTTACTTCAGCAGACAAGTTAACTAAAGGAAGTGCCTCTCTCAGGGAGATTGCAGGGTTGGCGTGGCTTGAGTTTACCTGGTCGATCGCTTCTGGGTTTTCAGACACATCGAAGATGACTGCAGTAGCTCCCCGCTGCACTGCTCGCTTGGCCTGGCAGAGTGAAAAAGAGCATGTTGGCAATTCTGGTCCGCTTATCTTACCAATGCTGACCTTGGAAATCAGGCCTGTATTCAAACGCAGAATCTGACAATAACCAACTTGTGTGACTCTGGGCAAGCTATTCAACTTTCTTAAGCTTCAACTCTCATCTGTAAAAAAGGGGACAATGCCACATACCTTGTACACTTATCCTATGAAGCAGATGACTTAACAATAAATGAAGATAGGTAACTTGGTACTCAATAAGCTTCTGTCTCCCTAACCAGCCCAAACAGTAACAACAGACTACAGCTCAGCAACCTGTCCACTCAGCAGAGATACTGGTTTCAGTATTTTCTTCTATGAACATAGAGCCCCTGGCAACCACAGCAAGAGCCTTTAGTCCATCTCTGCAGTCCTTTCTTCTCTCCCATGTCACCCAGTTAGAATAAAATGTTGTTTATTTCTGAATGAATCCTGAAATGGTCAGTTTTAATAAGTGGCACAAGATGAAGACCTTTGGAGACACTGTGGGGGAAGCTATGAGAAATAATTACGCATGGGGATTTAGAGCAGTTGGCTGCCAAACCTGGCCGCACATCAGAAACCGCTTGGGAAGTTTGTGAAGCAGATTTCCCGGCTCAAACCACAGAGACTGATTCAGAAGGGCTGGAGTTAGGCCCAGGAAACTGAGTTCTATAAGCTTTCTGAGGGATTTGAATGATTCAACTACTTGGGGAACTATAGCTCAGAGAGATGAGATTAGAAGGTTTAGAAACAAATGAGAAGTGACGGGATTCTTTTTTTTTTTTTTTAAAGGGGGTGTGGTGGTTAGGGGAGGATTCTTTTCCATTCCAATGGGCCATCTAATTTCACATCCGGCCAAGTGGACAACAGGGTAGAACTAGACATAAGACAGACTTGCTTTTAAGAGTCTGAAACTTGTTAGGGAATTGACGCCTCTAAAAAAAATTATGGGAATAAACAAAACAAAAATCACTCTGTGATAAGATGGAAAAATTACGGCTAGTGTTCAGAGGTCAATACAGTCACCAAAGTCCTGATGCTCAAGAAAGAATAGAATCTGAGGTCCTTCCATAAGGATCATGACTCCATATTGATGGGAGGGGACAAAAAAATGTGGCTAGTCTAATGACTCTGTTGGCCCACTAGAGGGCAGCCTCATCCCATAGCTTTTTTTTCTTTCTTTTTAAGAGAGCGAGAAAGAATCAATTTTTATTTATTTTTCCATCTGGCCTTCACTTCTTTGACATTTAGTTGTACGTGGTGCTGGGGTTTGAACTTGGGTCCTCACGTATGCAAGGCAAGCATTTTACCACTGACCCATCGCTCCAGCCCCTCATCCCATAGTTTTAAAATTAATTCCCTACACTTGGTACCAAATAAGCAGGACCAAAACCCACTTCAGTGATGTTCATGGGCAAGGCATGATCCTTAGCAGTTTAAGAAGCCCTGACACTGTAGGTGCTGTGATGCAGGATCTGTCTTTGTATTACAGGGGACTGTTTCACTCTGTTTCTTTCTCTTTGTCTCTCTTCTCTCTCCCTCTCCCCCACTCCCTCTTTTGCAGTACTGGGATTGAACCCAGGGGTGCTTAACCACTGAGCTACATTCCTGGTTCTTTTTTTCTTCTTTCGTTTTTTATTTTTTAATTTTGAAACAGGGTCTAAGTTGCCCAGGCTAGCCTCGAACTTGTAATCCTCCTGTCTCAGCCTTCCAAATAGTTGGGATTATATGTATGTGTCATTGCATCCAGCTGTTTTTTTAAAAATTAAGACTGAATACATATGCGTCTGATCTACTCCACTGTTTCAACAGAGAGCTGCACCAGAAGGCAGGAATGAATCAATACTGGATCTATTCCTGGGCAAGTTACAGAATCTCTTTTAGCCCCAGCCTCAGTTCCTTGTCTGTTTAAGGAGGCAGGTGCCCATGTAATTATGACTAGGGTCCCTCTGAGTCTTGGCCATTCAACTGATAATCCAGAGTAACTCAGAACTGCAAAGGCCCTGTCATTTCCCTCCTGCAAGAGGACATGGGTGGCAGAGCTGAGAAAGTATGTGGACAAGGTAACATCGTTTTCTTCCTCCATTAAGATCTTCAGGGCTGGGGCTGGAGCAGTGGCTCCGCACTTATGGTGTTTGCCCGGCATGCGCAAGTACGTGGGTTCAAACCCCAGCACCCACGTACACAACTAAGTGTCAGAGCAACGAAAGCCATGTGAACAACTCAATAAAGATTGATTCTGTCTCTCTCATTGTCCTTTTCTCTTTGGAAAAAAAAAAAAAAGATCTTTAGGGCTGCAGATCCCTGTCTAAGGTCAATAGAGCATGAACTCTAGAGGTAACAATGAGTAGATGCTTGTTTTTTTCTGCTCAGGTGGTAGGTACCCCAGTCTTCTTCATAATTTTCTTCCTCAGAATAAGAAATGGGATGGAACACAGGGCCTCCTTTCCCATGTTCCTTTATTTGGCTTTCATTCCATGATCAAGCATATCAACAGCACCCTTGGGGAATGTGAGTTCAGAAATGTCCTGGTAAGGAGCACCCTGTACCTCCCACTTTGATGGTAGTGCACCTGGAGTGTCTGATGGCAGTGGGATAAAAGGCTGCAGGACCTAGGGTAGGGAATACCTCCCTGGGAATGTGCCTCAGGGATGCTGCTCAGCCTTGTAGCCCTCTGAAGCTTCCAGGCTTCCCTGCTCCATAAGAATGCGGAAGACTTAAGGATTTGAGGTTCCAAATGAAGCATGACCCCATTTGGGACAGGCCTAAAAGATGTATTTTATTTGTTTCTGTGGTGCTAGGGATCAAACCCAGGGCCTACTGCATGCTAGACAAGTCTTCTACCGCTGGGTTACATCCTAGTCCCGTAAAAGGGAGTTTTTAACAAAATCTAGGAGCCTGGTTTCTGTAGTGGAGAGAGTAGGTGGACAATAAGGTGATTATATTCCACTTACAGCTTGATTTTTAGATACAACTCAACCAGGCTAATGCAGAGGATCCAAGGACAAATACTATGTTTGAGAAAATGCTTAATTCTCATAGTTTACTTTTAAAGTTACATTTAATGCAAGCTATTAAAACATTTATATTTCCTGCATGTACTAGGACTGGACAGGAAAGGAGTCAACTCAGGATCTTATTGGGAACTTGCCTGTCAAGAGTTAGCATAGGATTTAAAATAGGCTGTGAATAAACCATATTTAGAAAATGATACTTTTCTTATATTATTGCCAAAGCAAATTTAAAAAAATACAATATTTCTTGGTTGCATTTTCCCTTCTGCTCATTTTCAGTTAGAAAACTTTATGAGGCAAATTCCTTGAACCAATCTTCACATCTTAGATCATTTCCCATTTTACCTCGTCAATCCTGGGCAGGATACTATTTTAAAATAAATCTAAACCCTGGTTAGTAGATAATCTGTACTATGACCTCTACAAACCCTATCTCTATAGCGTTACACACTCAACATCAAAAATCCTCTCAAGGCTGCTTGAAAGAAAGGATGGGAAGGATGCAGCCTGGTAGATGGGGCTAGGTAATGGTCACTGGTAAATTGGGCTTTACTTGGAGAGGGCAGTTGCCCCTAAAACTGTGCATAGACTCGAATGGAAGAAAGAAAGTTTGTGACAGCAGAAAAGAAGTCTTGTCAAGGCTCAAGAAGGAGCTAAAGGCCTTGCCTTGATGACCTTCATATGCCCTTCTCAAAGAGGGATCCTCAAATCCTTTATCACCTTTGCTGCTTTGATCCTCACTGCAGGTCAGACCAGTCAGTAGGTGACTAGAACCCAGGGCAGAATACTAACCAAAAGGTTCTCCTGGTCCTTTATTTACCCTTTCCAGGGCTGCAGAACCTGAGGCTAGACAATGTCTGTAGCCACCGACAGTAAAAAGCAAACCTCTACACACTTACAAGTACATAGAAAGGATAAAAATTGAAAACAAACAAAACAGGGCCTTTCTGTGGTTGACACTTACTGTTCCTACAGTAATTCAATTAACATTTATTAAAACTGAAAGAAAGCCTGTTGGGACCATACTCTTGATAGCCAGTAAGAAGAAAGTGTTCCCTGACCATGAATGCGGTTTTCCCATCAGGAAGTGCTTGTATCAATAACACTGAGTCTACAAAAATCCCAGTGCAAATAGGGTATTCTGATGAGAAAGTCCCATCAGAATCCAGCCTGGAATCCAGCGCTTCCCAGAAATTCCACTCAGGAATGGATCTGGTGTCCCCCTCCCCACCAAGTATGCATTTACACCCAGACCTGGTTTGGGACTTGGACCCACCTAATACTGCTCCCTGGAGTCTCTGGGAGCATAGACTCCATTTTTCACTTGCTGTTTACCTATTCCTTTGCCAAACACTTGAATGCTATGTCTTTTATTGTTGGAAAATGCAGACAGAATGTAATCTTAGGGGGAAATAATCCAAATGATGATGTAAAATCTCTTCTGTCCCAAATTCCTGGTCATAGGATGGATAACCAAGGAGGCTTAGATTGTTTGATTGCTCTAACATGGACACATGCCTTCAAACTCTTATGGGAAGTTCTGACATATGGGGGATCCAAACATGCTTTTTTTTTTTTTTTTTTTTGCTTCTATTGAACCTAAGTTTGCATTTTCTAAATACTTATAATAAGCTTCCAGTGAATTGCTAAAATTTCTTCATTATTATTTTGTGTGTGTGCACATGCACTCACATGCATGCAAGTGCTGGGGGTAGAACCCAGGGCCTCACACATGCTAGGCAAGTACTCTATTACTGTGCTACATCCCCAGCACCCCCCTTGCTTTTTTTTGAGACAGGGTCTCACTAAGTTTAAGTTGCCCACACTGGGCTTGAACTTGTGATCTTCCTGCCTCAGCTTCCTAAGCCACTGGGATTATAGGTATGCAGCATCACTGAATCCCTGCAAATAATTTCAGTGGCTGTGATATATTCCTTCATATCCTCTAATTTACTCACTTATGTATTTTTGATATTTGGGTAGTTCCATTTTTTATTATTATAATTAATGCTATGACAAATAGGCATAAAAATTTTAAATAATATAGAAACTGAAATAAGTAATTCACCTGCTACCCCACTCTATGTCCCATCTTTTGAACATTAACAGTGTGGTTTATATCCTTCCATGTTCTCTTTTAACTCATTCATTAGTAAGAATAAAATGTAACATTTAGTTTTTCAACAGTAGTTATTTTAAGCAAAATGTACTTAAAAAAAATAAATTGGATTTATTGCTACAGGTTCTGCTTTTTTTTCTTTAACTCAGTTACTTTCTTAACAATATTATATGCATTGATGTGGGAAAATGTTCATTTTTCTTAGTAGCTACACATATAATTCCACTGTATGGTTAGACCAGAGCTTATTTAATGACCATCCTCCTGACAGGGGCAAGTAGGGGATATCTGTATTTTCCCTATCGTAAACAGTGGTATATTCATATCATTGTAATCACAAGTGTGGTGGTATTTGCCCTTAAAATAGCTCCAAGTGGTCTTGCAGAAGAAAAGGGTATAGATGTACTACCTCCAAACACCCTACTTGAGTGCCAGGCACACCCATGGAGTCTAACATTGACTCCTAGAATCTAGGAGGTAGATCTTACAGACCATGTTTGTACACCCCATAAAGCCTAACAAAGCAGATTGCCCTGGGCATGGTCCATACTCAACTAATTAACACAGTAGGTGGGAACAGAGTTTAATTCTAGTTATATTATCACTAGTTAATTTAGTTGTTCAACAGTAGTTCTTAACCAGTTACTATGTGTGCTAGGCCTTGGGGAAAGGTACGATAGTATGAACAGCATGAAGGGACAGACTGCTGTCTTCATAGAGCATGCCTTCTGCCCATGGTACTGGTGTAGACCTCTCTGAAGGGGCTGGGGAATCACCAAGAAGAGTCAGTGTTTAGTTCCAAGACCAAATGGGTATGACATTAAGAACCCAGGATTGGGCTGGAGTAGTGGCTCAGTGGTTACAGCACCTGCCTGGCATGCATGAGTACACGAGTTCAAACCCTAGCACCACATACACAACGAAAGCCACATGAAAAACTAAGTAAAACTGGTTCTCCCTTTCTCTCTCACTGTCCCTCTCAAAAACAAACAAACAAAAACCTCCAACAAAACACAGGGTCATTTATCTCATGCCTCCATAGGAGCTTTTTTCAAAGTGCAAGCAAGAGAATGACAGATCCTTCCTGACTAGTGTCAGGAAATGCTGCATATTCTAAAGCTACCCCTGACCTTTCTAAAGCATATTAATGTGCTAGAGGCTCCTATCTACCCAGCATCTCAAATTTTTGGACACAAAATCCCTTTTGTAGCAACGCCTATGAATACCTTCCCTTCCAATGAGCAGCAGGCTTTAGGACCAATGCTTCATGGTAGATGGTCTGCTCAGCTGAGAGGAGTATCAACCCCTTATTTCTCTCTCGCTTTCACAGGGAGAGGGTAGAGGGACATGATGGAGGATCCACATTTTGATCTGGAAACTAACTACTAAATAATACATACACATACAATTTATGAGACGGTTATTGGCATGAAAACACCCAATTACACAGTTCCATCTGATAATTTAAGAGGGCCAAATCATCCCAAGAAATTCCAAGGAAGATACAAGCCAGGACTTTGTAGAAGTGCCTGCCATAACATACTCGCTGCTGCCCCGGAGAAAGAGATCTTGCTTAGCAAGGAGCAGTGCAAAGGATGTTGGAGACTTCCCTTCTTACCCAAGTGAGCATTCAATGGGGCTCTCCTCAAGTATACTTCCACACAACAGCTTGGCCCCAGGGGGCAGAAACCAGGACTGTGGAGTATTCAGAATGACACTGGAGTCCCAGGACTTGGTTCCCATGACTTGGTCATCAGCCTTCTGCTTCAACTTGGATCCCCAAGTTACTTCTGCAGCTATTTCTAGAGCAGAGCACACTGCTGCTACCCTGTCACCTTGTGAAACACAACCACATTTTCCCTTGGCGGCTCCCAGTCCACCCTGCTCCCAGCACAGCAGAAACTTTCTAAATCATGGATGTGACCTGTCTACTCTCCTATCTTTGCACTGCTCTTCGGGAAAGATCTCATCTCCCCACTGCTCATTGCTTCCAAACTCAACGCTCCAATTTCCAGTCTCACTAGGTGGAGCTTCCATTTGTTCTCTGATTACCCAGGGGTTTCTCACTAAGGCATGCACCACCTTCCCCAGGAACTCATCTTTACCTCTTCTAACTCTCCTTGGCCAGGGCAATGGGATTCCCTGCATCCTTCCCCTGGGCTCCACACTGCAGCACTTATGACATCACACTGTAATTATTTACTTCAAATGCTTCCCTCACTAGAGGGCAACCTGTTTGTCAGACTTTCCTGCTGAATTCCCAGAATCCAACAAAGGGCCTGACACTGGGTAAATGACCAAAAAATCTTGTTGATTTGTCCCAAAGAGGATCAGCTTTTGCTGGAGAGTTTAATGTCAAACACCTGGGCCATGCCACTCATAGCACTGACTGCCGCTTCCTCCTTGGCTGCCTGATCTCTAGATTTCTTTGATTCTTCAATCAAAAAAGATTGGATCTCTACCAGATCTTCTTGAACTGGATACTGCTTGCACTTTAGATTTTCAGGAGTTGGCTTCTTATTAGCCCCAAAACCTTCTGCTGCTGTATTTGCTGATGGGTTCTTTTATTGGTTGTTACCTCTAAGGTAGGCATTTTCTCCCTGTCTTCTTGTGGATCTTTCTCAGGCCCTCAGTGCCTGTGTATGCTTGTCTCTGGATGTCAAAGCTCTCAGAAAACAGCCTCTGCACAGAACAGTGTATGTAGGCATCAAGTCTGTTCTTCCCCTTCTCTCTGGAGGAACATGAACCTGAGTATCTTCACCGAAGAAAAAGCCAGCCAAAGACAACCCTTGGACTGTCCACAGGACAGAATGCACCAGGCACATGTTTTTATAGCTTCTACTATTATCACTAGTGAAACTTGGCTTTCCTTGGCCTAGGAGACTGATGGAGTCTATTCTATAACCTGCAGAAGAAAGGGACTTGAGTCTGCCCTCCCCACCAGATACAAACAAAGATCTGGAGCATGGCTCTCTGGGTGGACTGGCAGCAGATAGATTTTACAGTTTCAGAGTTCCCAATTCAATGGTGGCCTAATTTGGGGTACTAAATTAGAGACCAAAGCACCGGCTTAAAAGTCCTGAGCCTACAGAAATGCAAGGCAGCATTAACAAGTCCTGTTTATGTTGCTGTGGTGGGGCCTGCTTCTGTGGTCAGGGAGGGGTGAGGGACCAACTAGCCAGTCGTGGAGACTGGCCACGCCTAACACCCACAGGTCTCTCTTGGTGGGTTCTACCCAGTCCAAACAGCCAAGCTCACTGGGTCCTTTTATGCTCCTCCTTCTGGAGGCCACTTTCCTCCTCCCCCAGTTCTTCACTTAGTAGTGACCACCCAGGCACCAGTCTCTTGCATATTCTAGTCAGCTGCTGTTCCCTGAAGCATGAGTCATTGCATGACATGGGATACTCGAGCCAGTCAAGGGGGCTTGCAAAGCCTGTCTCACCAAAGGCCCTGTTTTCCGACAGAAACCTTTCATTCCATAGGAAATGAGGTCACACACCAGCGCACATGGGTAACTGGTGAGAAAAACCTGGTGCCAAGAGGGAGAAGGACAGTACTAGAAGAAGGGAGGCAAATCAGGCCCAAACCTCCAGGGGGAATCACCCGAGTTCTTGGGCAATTTATACTGCGGGGGGCACACAGCTTAACAAAAATACCTTTTTTTTTT
>PVKS010025201.1:0-30116 GCA_004027875.1 Aplodontia rufa
CTAAAAAATAACTGAAATGTTTATTTTTTAATTCATCAAACATGGTCTTACAATTAGGAGAATTCATCATCAAACAGTCAAGAACAAAAGTATAATGACAGAACAAGCCAAGGCTGGTGCAATTCCATAGTTTCCCCCTTTGGGTTACCCATAGTTCCATGTTTACCCTTACTTAAACCCCAAGTTAATTGGACTTCTCGTGGAAGTCGGAGGTTCCCCTCTGATTAGATTCCCCCGTACTACCTCCCTCTGGTCTCCTTGATATTATTCCCATTTGCTTCCCCCCTAGGCAAGGTTCCCCAAGATCCTGTAAAAATTTATACATGTTGAGGTAATCCTATACGCTTCCCCCTCCCTGCTCTCCTCCCTACGTCCCCCAGGATCCTAGGGAAGATTCATGTAAAAATTCATACATATTGAGGTGATTGTTAGATTAGCCATCTATCATACTGTTCTCTGGCCCTTTTCTTGACTGGATTTTTTATGTTTTTCGTATTAAATTTTTTGAGTACTTTGTGAATTTTGGATATTAGTCTTTCAGTGGAATCACAGATCATGGTTATTTCCCATTCTGTAGGCTCTTTCCTGATGGTTTTGACCTATTCCTTGGCTGAGCAAAAGCTTTTTTGTTTAATGGCATCCCACTCATTGATTCTTGACTTTAATTCTTATACTTTCAGAGTCTTGTTGAGAGTTTTGGTCCTAATTGTGTCGTAGCTGGTTTAATTCCTAATTCTTTGATCCATTTAGATTTGATTTTTATACAAGATGAGAGATAAGAATCTAATTTCAGCTTCCTGCAAGTACCTTTCCAGTTTGTCCAGCACCATTTGTTGATAGGCTCTCTCTCCTCCGTGTTATATTTTGACCCCATTTGTCAAAGATCAGCTGTTTTAAGATTTGTAGGTTTGTCTAAGAGTCTTCTATTTTCCTTCCCATTTTGATACCAATACCATGCTGTTTTTGTCACTAAAGCTCTGTAGTGTAATGTTAGATCTGGTATTGTGAAACCACCTATTTCATCTTTCTTACTTAGTAATGTTTGGGGTATTTTAGGTTTCTTGTTATTCCAAGTGAATTTGGGAATTACTTTTTCTATATCTGTAAAGAATCATTGGTATCTTGATGGGGATTTCATGAATCTGTATAACACTTTTGGCAGACTGTCCATTTTAATTCTGTTTAACCAAGAACATGGAATGTCTTCCCATCTTTTCAGGTCATTTTCAATTTCTTTTCAATGTTCAATAATTTTCATTGTAGAGGTCTTTTGTTTCCCTGGTTAGATTAATTCCCAAGTAATTTTTTAAAAAAATATATGGTGAATGGGACTGATTTCCTAATTTCTTCTTCTGCCATATTATTGTTAGTGTACAGGAAAGCTATTGATTTATGGGTGTTGATCTTGTAGCCTGCTGTTTTGCTAAATCTGTTTATAACCTCAAGCAGTTTTCTGGTGGAGTTTTTTGGATCTTCCAGAGTTAGGATTATGTCGTCAGCAAAAAGGGATAGTTTGACTTCCTCTCTTCCTATTCTTATCCCTTTGATTTCCTTCTCTTGCGCGATTGTTCTGGCTAGGCTTTCAAGAATTATGTTGAATAAAGGTAGCGAGAACAGATAGCCTTGTTTTGTTCCTGAGTTTAGTGGAAATGCTTTCAGCTTTTCTCCATTTAATATTATGCTAGCTGAGGTTTATCACATATGACCTTTATAAGTTAAGATCCTTTGATCCCTATCTTCTCTAGAGTTTTGAGCATAAATGGGTGCTGGATTTTCAAAGGCCTTTTCTGGATCAATTGAGATGAACATATCATTTTTGTCCTTATTCTGTTTAAGTAATGATTCACATTTATTGGTTTGTATATGTGGAATCAGCCTTGGATCCCTGGAATGAAGCCCCCTTCATCGTGAATTATCTTCTTGATGAGTTTTTGAATGCGGTTTGCTAGAACCTTGTTAAGGATTTTTGCACTGATGTGCGTCAGGGATAGTGTCTGTAGTTTTTTTTTCTTTTTTGAAGTCTTTGTTGGGTTTTGATATCATAAAAAGTGTTTCGGAGAGTTCCCTCATTTTCGATTTCTTGGGATAGCTTTGTGAGGAGAGGTGTTAGCTCCTCCTCATCGGTGTGATAAAAATTTGTGGGGAATCCATCTGGACCTGAGTTTTTCTTTTTTTTGTAAGGCTTTTAATTGCTATGTGGATTTCAGTGACTGTTTTTGGGCTGTTTAGGATTTCAATATTGTCCTGCATTAATGTGAGGATACTGTATGTGTCTTGATATTTGTCTGTGTCTTCCAGATTATCTAATTTAGAGGTTTTTAGTTTTTCAAAATAAGTTCTGATAATCTGTTGGATTTCCTTGGGGTCAGTGTTGATCATAACCATTCTGTTGGTGATTTTGTTGATTTGCTTTATTTCCCTCCTTCTTTTAGTGAGATTGACTAGGGGTTGGTCAATTTTATTTAGTTTTTCAAAGAAACAGCTGTTTCTTGTGTTCTTTATATTTTCTGTTTGTTTTGATTTCACTGAATTCAGCAGGATCCTGATTATTTCCTGTCTTCTGCTGGGATTGAGGTTGAAATTTTCTTCCTTTTGTAGGGATTTGATGTGGAGCAGACGCTCATTTATTCATGATCTCTCCTGATTTTTAATGCTATGAATGTTTTCATGCTGTCCCAGAGGTTTTATTTGATTTCTGCTTTCATGTCTTCTTGGAGCCATTCTTCATTCAATAGGGTTTTATTCAATCTCCATGTATACACGTATTTTCTGAAATAATTTTTGCTGTCAAATGCTAGGATTGTGTCATCTAGACTGATAGAAACATGACAATATCTACTTTTATATATTTGCTGAGATTGCCTTTGTGAACTAGAATATAATCTATTTTTGAGAAGGATCTGTGTGCTGCTCAGAAGAAGATTCAGCCATTTTGCAGTGGAATATTCTATAGATGTCTATAGAGTCTGATTTACAGAGTTCTTTAGGCTGGAGATCTCTTTATTGTTTTTTTTTCCTTTGATGATCTCTTCATTGGTGATAGAGGAGTATTAAAGTCTCCCAGTATGAGCACGTTGGGGTCCGTAAGTGGTTTTATATCCTAGAGTATTTTTTTCTATATATTTAGCAACATTGGTGTTTGGAGTGTAGAGATTTAGTATGGTTATATATTCCTCACATATTGTTTCTTTTACTATTATATAGTGGGTTTCTTTGTCTTTTCTGATTAATTTATGTTGCAGGTCTACTTTGTTGGATAAAAGTATTGTAACTCCAGCTTGCTTTCTTGGGCTGTATGCCTAATAGATTTTTTTTCCGTTTTTTTCACCTTCAATCATTGGCTATAAGGTGGCTCTCCTGTAAGCAGCAACTTATTGGTTTTTTTTTTTTAATCCAATCTGCAAGTCTGTGTCTTTTAATTTGTGCATTGAGACCATTCACATTCAGTGTTAGAATAGTTATGTGGTAGTGATTCATAGTCATCTTGTTTTATTAGTGAGTTCTGTGTTTCTTGGTGGTTTTTTGACAGCGGGCACTTTTAATGAATTTCCTCTGTTGGCTTTGAGGAGTGTTTGCTTATTCTATTTTGAGTTTATCTTTAAGGATTCTTTGTAATGCTGGTTCACGAATGCTGCAAGTTTGATTTTATCAAAGCTCTTATTTCCCCACCAAATTTGAAGCTGAGTTTGGCTGGGTATAGTATAATCTGGTGCATGTTGTGGTCATCAGACATTGAAAGATCTCCTTCCAGGATCGTCTTGCTTCTAGAGTCAGAGCTGAAAAGTCAGGCATGATCCTTATTGGTTTGCCACTGAATATGATTTGTTGTTTCTCTCTTGCAGATTTTGATCTTCTTTCCTTGATTTCCCTGTTATACATTTTGAATATGATGTGTCTTGGTGAGCTTCTCATTTGATTAATCCTATTGAGTGTTCTATATACTTCCTGGATGAGCATGTCTGAGTCTATTCTAATATGGGAATTAAAAAAAAACTATTTCATTGATAATGCCTTTCATTTGCATTTTGATTTCTTCCTGTATCCCAATTATTCTTAGATTATTTCTTCTGATTTCATCCCAGACATTTTGAAAATCATGCCCATGCTCTGTGAATTTTTTGTTTTTTTTTCTTTTTTGTCATCCCTACCTGCACTCAAGCTTGCTCAGGCTATCTTCATTGTCAAAAGTTCTTTCTTCAAGAGTGAGGTTCAATTTTCTATAGAAGTTAGTATATTATTACATTCTTTCATTGTTCCTCTGATGTGATTGTAGATTTTAGCTCCATTACTTCTTTTTTCAGTCTATTTTTTGGAAAATAGTTTTTTATCTCTTGAGTTTTCTTACTTCATCCCTTCGTGAAATCATCTTTTAGTTCATTTTTCCTTTTAGTAATCAGGTCATTGATAATTTTTTTCTAGGTTTTCATCCTGCTCCCTGTCCATGAGCTCCTTGATAGGGGAGTTATGGGTTTGAGGTGAACTTTTACTAGTTTAATTCCTCATCTTTGAAAAGCTTTTTCTGGATCTTTGAATCGAGTGGGGAAGGAAGGCAGTTCTGCAGGTGTTTCATCCTTACAGGTCAAAGGGTTGGCTCAACACCACCTCTCCGATGACCAGCTTCTTACAGAAAGCTGCTTCTGCCTGGAGCCTTATTTGCTGCAACTTTTGGATCTAGGATCCAGGACTCAAATCTGGAAACTTGTAGGGTTGTGGGGAAGCCTGCTGGGTTATTGAAGCTTACTGGCAGGTTGTGTTGCTGGGTCCTCAGGTCCCAGAGGCATGGGGTGGACCAGAATGAGCCTACCTACATGCTGCATTGTCATCTGGGATCCTTGGTGGCAGGGTAGTGCCCAATCTATCTAGACCAGGTGGGTATGCATAGTAGCTGCGTGGTGTCCAGTCTCAGGGTCCTTGGGGTTTATTGTGCACCTGCTGGGGCCTGGACCTGTGAGGTCCAGGTGCAGGGTTCAGGGATGTCCTGGCTGCCTTCTGGTACCATGCCCTGAGTCCTGAGCCCACATGGCAGCTGGGCAGAGTCTGAATGAGGTGTCCTTAGGGGTGGTGTCCTGCATGCCTACTGGGTCTGAGATGGAGACCTTTGAGATATTTTTCAATCTTGAAATTTTTGTTTGGGTCTATGGTTTTTGTTGAGTTATTTTTGTGTGTTACCCACTCCATACATTTCTAATAGGTAAAAAGTCACTCATTGTAGGTTCTCTTGTTCTCCAGGAGAAGTTACTGAGAAGACAATGAAAGTGAGAAGCTGGTTTATGAGTTAAGAGGCGCTTAACTCATAATTTAGGACAGCACCCACTGCAGCTGGTCTGGGTGGGAGTTGGCATCCCGTTGCATAAAGCATACCACTTATTGGACAGCACCCTGAGCACCGACACCTGCACAGCTTTGAAGGAGAAGCACGGGGCACCCAAGAGCCATGGCTGGCTTTATTCCCTCTTGTGTTGAGGAGCAGACTGTAACACATCACTGGTGGTTGGCTAGCTCTTAGGCTCCTTTTCCACAGCTGCAGAACACAGCAGCAAGGTGAGTGTTTCAGTTCACAGTTTGGGATGCTGGGGCCAGGTGCCTTCTTGAAAGTCCATGATCATCATGGTAAGAGTGACCAGCCAGACTGAACAAAAGACCTCCCTTCTGCCCAGGTCTCACTCTCCAGGCACATCTGGTGGCATTTTGTGGAAGAAACACACATTGATTTTAAAAGGACATGTGATTTCCTATTAGTGATGTGGTCATTCTTTAAAAACTGATCAAATAATATTATAAAGTAGTTGCTATTGGCCAATCCTGTGTCCCAGAGGCCGTGTGGGACATTTCTTCTTTGAAGCCAAGAGGCTTGGTCAGGTGTGGTGGCTGTGCCTCTAACCCCGTGCTGCTGCGGGATGAGGCAGGAGGGCCGCATTTTCGAGGCCTCAGCAGCTAAGCAAGAGTCTGCACCAGAGTAGAAAAGAAAGCGGCCTCTGTTTATTCTGGCTCAAGCGTGAAGTGCTTTCCACCCGTGCTAGAGATCCTGGCCTCCCTCCTCAACCGTGCAAACGTCCTCAAAGTGAGACAGTGTAAAAGGGATTTCTGCTTCACTAGGGTTCAGGGTCACAGGCCAGTGATCAGTGTGTGTGATCACCCTACCAGGTAGGGAGTGAAGTGCGAAGTGAGTGTGGTCCCAGACCCTTCTTTTGACAGTCTCAAGCATCCCACATATGTGTTAGGCATAATTTTAGTTCCATAGTGCTCTACTACAAAGACCCTGGGTGAGGCACCTGTGGCGGCTGTCGCCTGTTGGTGTGAGGTGTGGGAGCTCCTTCAGTGGGACTGCGAGGGTGCACCCTGCTCAGCGGGCTCCTCTGGTCAGACCTGCCCACCAGCCACAGGTGCACTGCCTCCACTGCAGGGATGTGATCTGCGCCAGGGTTGGTGTGTGGCTGGAAAGTTCTAAGCCTAAATCTTTTCCGTTGTTTCCCAAGTCTCAGTCCATTAACCAGCGTGGTCACGAGGCCAGGAGGTCTTCTGGAATGTTGTCAGCGATGGTGGCGAATGCTAACTACTGTACATTTATAGCTGATTTACTCCTGCTGTGTTATTATGGATTATGGTGGGGACTTTGAGCCCAAGGTCTGTTTAATGATGAGGAGAAGCAGCAAGGTCACTTTCCAGTGGAGCACAGGAAGGCTCTGCAGTCAAAGCCGTGGGGAGAGGGCTCACCTTTTCCTGTCTGTTCAGGCAGGCGGTAGGGAAGCAGTGTGTGCCTTACCAGTTACTTACAGCCCCTGACCTACTTCTTCCCACTGAGTGCTTGGTGGAATGTCCCTAAGCAGAGGTTGCCTAGGCTGTGCTGGCTTGCTTGGCCTGAGTATGTTTGTGACTGTGTTTAGGGACCATTGCTTGAAGGTCACAGCACTCACACAAAAATCCAGATTTGGGCCAATGCGAGGCTCGGTTCCTGCTCTGCAGCCCCTGCTGTGGCTCACAGCTGGCTGCTCCCACAGGTGTGGCCCTTCTCGTACTCTCTCATCACCAGGCCAGCTTCCCTCCTTTCTGCTGGCTGTGTGACCCTGCAATGTGAACAACTGAGTTTGGAAGCATTGGCTAAAGATAAAAATAACTGGGCTTTGTTTCAAGTTTCAGGTGGCTTTGCCACTCTATAGCACAGTAGTTCAAAGTGTAGGCTCTGGGACCAAACTTGCTGCTTCTCCTGGGCTAGCTGTGTGACTTGCACAGGATGCTTGACCTCTCTGAGCACTAGCTTCCTCGGTTCTGTGGGGATAGCACTTACGCCTACCTGGTTTGTTCACTGTGCAGATTGCATTGGCCTCTGAGTTGATGAGTGTCCAGTAAACACACACTCAAAGCACATGCTACTTGGTGTGCACACCTGGCCCTGAGGCCCTGCCTGGTTCTGGGCTGCTCCAGGCTCTGCACCTGCCCCATAAGGCCTCACTGGTGCCTGCAAGTCTGTTGCTCCTCCCATAGGAGCTGGGATCCAGAGCAGGTGGGTGAGGGTCCCACAGCATTAGTGTGGGACCTCTGTGGTTCTTCCCAGCAGTGCTCCTGCCTGGGAGTTGACCTCGAAGTGAACGTGAAGGTCACAGGAGGGTTGCTGCTGCACAGGCAGCCTGCCAGCCTTAGGAGCTCTATTGTCCCAAATCCAAGGGACTGAAAGTACAGCTCAAGGAAATGGAGGGCAAGAGAAGCTTCTGGAAGACTCTGGAACCCTTTTCTAGGAGGGAAGAGTCAGGTAAGGCAGCTCTTATAAGCTTACCTGATTAGATGACATCATGGGATTGTTGGACAGTATTCTTTCATAATGCTCACCTGGTTAGATGACGTTGAGGGATTGTTGGAGAGCACGCTCTCCTAATGGTCACCTGGTTAGATGACGTCGGGGGATTGTTGGACAGCATGCTCTCCTAATGGTCACCTGGTTAGATGACGTTGAGGGATTGTTGGACAGCACGCTCTCCTAATGGTCACCTGGTTAGATGACGTCGAGGGAGTGTTGGACATCATTCTTTCCTAATGCTCACCTGGTTAGATGACGTCGAGGGAGTGTTGGACAGCATTCTTTCCTAATGCTCACCTGGTTAGATGACGTCGGGGGAGTGTTGGACAGCATTCTTTCCTAATGGTCACCTGGTTAGATGACGTTGGGGGAGTGTTGGAGAGTTTGCTCTTGTAGTGCTCACCTGGTAGATGACATTGTGGGACTGTTGGAGAGTACACTCTCATACCATTCACCTAGTTAGATGAGAAACTGGTGCCCAGATGCTACCCTGATGTTTCCACTGTTAGTTTCCTCATGGAAATCCATTCTTCCCATGACGTTTGTGGCACAGGCACCAGGACGTTCCTGGTACATGATATTTATTGCCGTCTGAAGAATGTTGTACCAAAGTCGGGTCAGGTGATTCACCATGTACTCTCCCAATACCTCCATGGATGCAGAGCCTCGCTGACCCAGGGCCATGGTGTTGGGCATCGGCCCCACCTGGCCTGGCTGTTAACAGCTCTGTGTTACCCTCAGCTTCCATCTGGCTGTCTTGTTCATCATGACTGATGCTCTGTCCCATAGGACTCTGCTGACCCCATTGTGATTCTTGGTGTGCAGTGAGTTTAGGATCAGGCTGGGGCCATGGGGGCTGGCAGGAGTGGTCGATGCATCCCCAGCTGTGAGGTTCAAGCTGTTGCTCTGGAGCTCCGTGGGGTGTTTCTTGCTCACTTTTTCAGAACTGATGTTTAAGGATAGTGGAAAGGGGACCTGTGCAGGTGGAGTATTGGCCAACTTCCTCTGAAAACTAGGAACAGAAACTAGAGGATGCTGCAGAGGAGTGTGTGTGTGTGTGTGTCTGTGTATCAGTACATGAGTATTGTGTGTGTTTGTGTATGAGCATGTGTCTGTGAGTGTGTGTGAGCAAGAGTGTGTGTCTGTGTCAGTTAGTGTGTCTGTTGTATGTATCTGATTATCTGTGTGTGCCTGTGTGTGTCTGTGTATGAGTGTGTGTATGAATGTGTCTCTCTGTGTATAAGTGCGTGTGAGTGTGTCTGTGTGAGTAAGTCCTCAGCCTTTTGACTGTGCAGTGCTTGTGCAAAATAGGTGCTTAGTAAGTATTTGTTAAACCAAAGAACGAGTCCTACACATGAGCTGGGCACCATGCCCTGCTTGTTTATGAGTCCCCAGGCTCAGCAGTGAGAGCACAGCCAAGGCCGGCTGAGACTGGTCATGCTCCAGCCCTGTGCTTCATGTAAAGAGCCCTTGAAGCCTCGGTCCTG
Source organism: Aplodontia rufa (assembly GCA_004027875.1). Taxonomy (NCBI): domain Eukaryota; kingdom Metazoa; phylum Chordata; class Mammalia; order Rodentia; family Aplodontiidae; genus Aplodontia; species Aplodontia rufa. The sequence goes on from PVKS010025201.1 coordinate 9,280, forward strand.
GTGTGATCCCCACACGCAGGGAGGGGAGACCAAGGCTCAGTGACAGAGCAGCTCGCCCAGCGGCCTGCAGGTGGAGTACAGATGACGTTGAGGGATTGTTGGACAGCATGCTTGGGCATGCCCAGCTTGGGCACCCTCTGGGGTCCTTATCACTGCACGCCACCATCTTAGCCTCCAGTGGGCATTCAGCAAATGCTGCAGCTCAGTGAAGACGAATAACAGAACAGGCCTGTGGAGGGACGTGGTGAGGGACCGGAGGGAAGCGCAGAGGGCGCAGACCATTGTACAGATGAGAAGCAGGTGAGGGGCGGCCAGATGGGAGCACCTGGGAAGGTGGTAGAGCTGGGAGAGGGACTGTGTGTCCTGATGCTGGCAGAGCTGGGAGAGGGACTGTGCGCCCCGTCGATGGGAGAGCCGGGAGAGGGACTGTGCACCCCATCACTGGCAGAGCCTGGAGAGGGACTGTGTACCCCAATGCTGGCAGAGCCGGGAGAGGGACTGTGCACCCCGTCGCTGGGAAAGCTGGGAGAGGGACTGTGTGCTCCGTCGCTGCCAGAGCTGGTACAGGGATTGAGTACCCAGTCACTGGCAGAACTGGGTGACCACCTCAGCACCAGAAGTGACCCCACTTGGTTCAGAATTGACCAGAGGCTTCCTGAAGGAATGCAAGTTCCCAAGCTCACTGCCTTCTCCAGCCGCCACTCCTGAGATATGTGACCTCCTACAGGATTGGCCTCCAGACTGGCTCCTGGTCTCTGGGTTCTGCATTGGCCTCACTAGTCCTTCTCCCTCTTCATCACCCCTCATGGCTGAGTCCTCAGCAGGGATTTTAAGAGAGCAGTGTGTTCCCACTTGCCTGGGAGCACTGGTCAGCTGTCCACACACATTCCCTACTCCACCCGTTCCTTGGGACATGGACCTGGGGGTCTGCATTTGGAGGAGGCTCCTGGTTCCCTGCTGTTTGCTCACCCTGTTCTGTAGGGAAAGGTCATCCTGTGCTCAGGGTGCTGTCTCCTAAACTGCTCCGTCCGTGCAGCTGCCTCCATCCCGGAAGATCTTGTGCCTGTCCCCAGCTCCTGTCCATCCTAGGACAGCCCTGTGTTCCTGTCCCCAGCTCCTGTCCATCCTAGGACAGTCCTGTGTTCCTGTCCCCAGCTCCTGTCCATCCTAGGACAGCCTATGTTCCTGTCCCCAGCTCCTGTCCATCCTAGGACAGCCCTGTGTGCCTGTCCCCAGCTCCTGTCCATCCCAGGCCAGCCCTGTGTGCCTGTCCCCAGCTCCTGTCCATCCTAGGACTGCCCTGTGTTCCTGTCCCCAGCTCCTGTCCATCCTAGGACTGCCCTGTGTTCCTGTCCCCAGCTCCTGTCCATCCTAGGACTGCCCTGTGTGCCTGTCCCCAGCTCCTGTCCATCCTAGGACTGCCCTGTGTGCCTGTCCCCAGCTCTTGTCCATCCTAGGACTGCCCTGTGTTCCTGTCCCCAGCTCTTGTCCATCCCAGAACACCCCTGTGTGCCTGTCCCCATCTCCTGTCCCTCCATCTTGCCCTCCTCTGAGCTCTCCCCTCTTTTGTCACCATGGAAGTGAGTCCTGAAGTCTGGCAGCCTGGCTTCTAATCCCTCCACTGCCAGGCATCATCAGGTTCTGCAAACAGCATCCTGGTGGGTTTGCATTTCCCTCCACTGGAGATGGTGTTAGTCTAGCAAGTTTGTAAAACCCCTCTTCCCCAGGGAGGTCCTGCTAGCTAATGCCTCCACCCCGACCTGCTCCGATCCAGACCTGTGCTCTGTGTCTCAGTAGCTTAAACATTCTTATTTCAGGTGTTCATGATCTTGTCCCTCCTGAGACACACACTCAGCGTAGGAACTGTTTTTAATTCATCACTGTCAGTGGTTGACAAAGTCTGGCTGCTCAGTGGTTATTGTTGAATGATGAAGAAAATAAGAAAAGGACGAGCCACTGAAAGGTGTGCAGAGCCCTCTATCCCTAGACATTGTCACTGGAGTGAGCTGAACTTGCAGGTTTAAGAGTTTGGTGCATCAGGTGGAGTTCCAGCAGCAGAGGTGGCTCCTGGTGGTCTCATAGCAGGGGTGCATTAGGGATTCCATGTGCCCTGGCTGGGGTGTGGCCTTGAGCTCCCAGTCCTGGGGTCCCATGTGCCTTGGCTGGGGTGTGGCCTTGAGCTCCCAGTCCTGGGGTCCCATGTGCCCTGGCTTGGGTGTGGCCTTGAGCTCACAGTCCAGGGATCCTACGTCTTCTCTGCTGGGGTGTGGCCTTGAACTCCGGGCCTGCAGCTCACGTGTCTCATCTTTGAACCTGATGACAATATTTAAAACTAGCTGCATGGTTTTCCTTGAAGCTTGGCTCTGAGTAGCATGATGGTACCCCAAAGGTTCACCTGCCAGTCCCTAGAACCTGGGAGTGTGTTTCCTGACATGGCAGAGAGTTTTGTAGGTGTGAGTAAGGGTCTAGAGCACAGGTGCACCCCCTGTGTCACGGGGGCCCTGTACATGAAAGCAAATGGGACGTCTGGACCGGAGGGCATGTGTGAGAAGGCCTGAGGTCCTGAGGTGTGGTTGGCATCCTTGGAGGGGGAGACAGCTGTTAGCCAAGCTGTCTCCTGGGCAGTAGGGGAGGACGAGGCCACAGATTCTCCCCGGGCTCTGGGGGAACTGCCATGTGGGAGCCTGAGTGCAGCCACTTCAGACGCATGACCTGTAGGGCCAACAGAAGCCTGTGCCATCCAGTATGGCCCCTTGGGCGTGGCAGGGGACGTAGCCTGCTCAGCACTTCTCACTGGTTTTCAGTGACTCATGGTCTTTGGCCTCCCTGGGCTCAGCTTCCTTATTGTGTCGAGCACTGAGTGGGTACTGCCCCATCCACAGGTCCTGTCTCTGAGCCCTGGGTGCCTCTGCAGGGAGGCAAAGACCATGGGCCCTTCTGCTGGTTATTTTCAATTCCTAAATTAAAATTAGTGAAATAACAAGAAACTCTCACATTGAAATGTAGTCATCAACTCCCACAAAGCAAGTGTGTGACACAGTAAATTGGGACTTTATTAACACATTAAAAAGATGTGTGGCCGACCTCGTGACCTCCGTGATTCTCAAGTAGTGATGAGCGTAAATGGCATTTCAGCACACTGGCAGCAGATCTCCCAGGAACGATGTGGCCGTGCTGCTCTGTGGCCGGATTTCAGTTAGCAGTTCACAGGGAGGGACGGAAACTGTTTCCCCATACAGGTTTGTGAATCCCAGGGAGGAGCACTTTGAAACAATGCTAGTGAAACCTCAAGGCCTTGATGATTGTGTAAGAGCTCGTGTTTGTATCTTACAAATTATTAAGAGTTGCAGACCTGGGCATGGTGATACCTGCCTATAATCCCAGCAGATTGGGAGGCTGAGGCAGGAGGATCACATGTTCAAAGCCAGCCTCAGCAACTTAGCGAGGCCCTGAGCAATTTAGACTCTGTCTCAAAATAAAAAATAAGATAAAAAGGGCCGGAGATATGACTTAGTGATTACACAGCCCTGGTTCAATCCCTGTTTCAAGGAAAGAGTTGCGGAGCACAGGTGTGTCGGGAAGAGGACATGGTTCATTTGGGAAAGACCAAAGCTCTTCTTACAAAGCTGCCAGGGTTCATCAGGGCCCTGTGGTTAGGAAGTCACCAGGAGAGAGAAGCTTCACCAAATCAAAGAAACAGACCCCCAACTGTAGAGTGGATGGGACAAGAGTCACCTTAATTCCACCCGGCAACGCGCTGGATCACAGGGAAGGGAGCCGAGTCTTGGGAACTTCTGCAGAGCTGCTCCTGGAGGTAGTGTTTGGTGATTGACATTGGCTGGGAAATTTTCTGGACCAAGAACGGGTAAGGAAGCCCAGTGTGCTGTGCCGACCCGTGCCAACCTTGCTCTAGGAGGACAGCACCGAGCCCCCGTGGTGATCCTGGTAGCAGATGGGTGGTGTGTGAAGGAGCTCAGTGGGTGAGTTTGGCTCAGTGGCCTGTTTGAACTTGGTACCATTTTACTTCCCTTCACTGTTTGGACCGAACGAAGCCAGCATTCGCTTTCTGAGTAATTGAGGGGATAGCGCTGGTGCCTTTCAACACCATCCACACCGCCCCGTAGGGAGAGCCAGCACCGTGCGTTGACATGCTGTTAGCAGAAGCTCAACAAGACTGCAAAGTTAATACCAGCAGAGGTTTCCACGGCGGCTACCATCACAGAATGACTGCGAAGCATTCGCAAAGGCTCGAGAGGGATGGATTCGGCAGCACCACCCTTAAATAGAAGACAGGACGCAGAGAGGCTCTTCCCCTGGATTGAGGGTGTCCGTTTTCTCATTTTTCTTTCAAATAGAAAGCCACACGTGGGCAAATCCCCGAGCGAAATGCAGTTAGGGGAACCTGCCCTTCAGGGTGGGGGTCTGTTTCTTTGATTTGGTGAAGCTTCTCTCTCCTGGTGACTTCCTAACCACAGGGCCCTGATGAACCCTGGCAGCTTTGTAAGAAGAGCTTTGGTCTTTCCCAAATGAACCATGTCCTCTTCCCGACACACCTGTGCTCCACAACTCTTTCCTTGAAACAGGGATTGAACCCGGGCTGCGTAATCACGAAGTCGTATCTCCGGCCCTTTTATCTTATTTTTTATTTTGAGACAGAGTCTAAATTGCTCAGGGCCTCGCTAAGTTGCTGAGGCTGGCTTTGAACATGTGATCCTCCTGCCTCAGCCTCCCAATCTGCTGGGATTACAGGCAGGTGTCAACATGCCTGGGTCAGCTTCACAGTGGCTGCACATTTGTGCAGGAAACGCACAAAACTCACAAGTCACATCCCCCAGGGCACAGAACAGGGGCGTGGCTCACGAGCCCTGGCCCTACATCTCCCTAAGCTCGGGGCTGGGCTCCACCCTCTGCCTCCCAGCCTCCCAGCCTGAGTCTGGGCTGGACTCTGCAGCCAGCTGGGCTCTGGGGCTGGTTCAGAGCTTGTTAATGGTTGCCCAAGTTCCTCAGCACCACTGAGTGTGCAGATGGCTTTACGTGGAATGTTAAAAAGATTTTAAGTTGTAAATATCGAGTGTTGAAACTACTGCTCAATAAGAGTAAATTATTTACAGAATCATTTTCCACAGTGCTAGTGTGTAGGTCCTCCTATGCCCCTGCATTGGTCCCAGCCTGTGGCGTAGCACCCCGCCATTTCTCCCTCCCTGTACTCCTGGGCTCTGGAATAAATGAAGTCTTAGCCTTTTCATTTGAATCATCCAAGATTTACTTTGGTTTTAAAGTTGTTCAGAAAGTGAGAAAAGTAATATTTTATTTGCTTATGGAATTCACACTATTATGTACAAGAGGCTGCTGAGCTGCATGTGTATGTCATAGGATGGGGACATCGGTTGTACATACAAATGACCTTCCTTCTGCCTGTGTGGTGGGAACACTCAGTGTCTCACTTAGGAGTCTGGGGTGTATCGAGCACGGTGGCCATCACGGTGCCTCAGTGCTGACATTTCCCTCCCCGCGCGAGGCCTGCAGGGTGTTCAGCACTGCACACCTGAGTGTGAATCTCATTGCACAGACAGCAGGACAGCAGGCACCGCTGTCCACCTGGACTGGTGACGGCCAGCATGCTCACGTCACCAGAGGCGATCTGAGCACACGCGTGTCCCTTTCTGTCCTGGAGGATTTGAGATCAGGCTGCCGGCATGGTTGGGCTCCGGTGGCGTCTTTGGGCTGCAGAATGCTCACATGGTGGGGAACAGGGGGTAGTGAGCTCTCTGGGCTCTCACAAGGGCTCCAGGGGGCTTCTGGGGCACAGTCATATGGACCACGGGCTGCAGGACTGTTGGGGAAGCATCTTGGCCTCTGCCTGGCGCACCCGAGCTCTTCCGTGGTGCTTGCTCCCCCTTGCCCTGGGTTTCGGAGCTGTGGACTCGCGTTGCGTTCTTGCTGGGTGCATCTGTGGAATTGTGCAGCCACTAAAGGAGAAAAATCAGTCACTCTGCTGCCTATCGTCGCCAGGCCTCTAAACATGACAGAGACTCATTCTGACCTTCCGGGGTGGCATGAAAATTAGGGTTCTGGAAGCAGAAGGTGGCCTATTCTCTTCCAGACCCTGTGTAATGCCAACAGATTGCTGGGAATCAAAATGGAACACTTGGAAGCAGATGCCATTTATAAAATGTCAATTATGGAGGGCGAAACTGCATCTCGAAGTTAGCGAAGCCGTGGCAGCAGTCGGAGCACTTTCCTCTGCTGTTTAATACCTGTTACCGCAGCAGAGCAGACGGCGACGCAGCCTCCGTTCCGTTCCTTCTGAACACTCAGTGAACAGGGTCCTGTCCTAATGTCTCCCGATTGCTCTTACCATGCAAAGAAACCTCAAGGAGACCAGCGGTTGATTTGCATCCTGCACCACGCTGTAGATTCCTGGACTCAGGAAAGGATTTGAAAGATGAGAGAACCCGTTCAGAATTCAAACTGTGGCTGTTTCTTCCCATCTGTGAGTGGGCTTTCTTAATTAGCTAGCTCAGAGATTGGCACGTGATGGTCTGCGAGCCAAATCTGCCCCACTGCATCTTTCTGTGGAACCACGAACTAATAACAGTCTTCACATTTTTCGATGTCACATTTGAAATTATTACTGGGTCAGGGGTGTGATAGCCTTGATTTTGTAACTTGACCCATAAAACCTAAAATATTTACTGTTTATTCTGTGAAGAAAAAGTCTGCCAACCTCCACCCTAGGTGACAGCAATAAATAAGAGTTTGCCTAACTGAACTGCCCTGGTAGACATGCAGTAGATTGAAATGCCTTTCTGGGGCAGGTGCTGTGGCTGAGGAGACTGAGCCTGGAGGACTGAAGGTTGAAGGCCAGCCTGAGCAACATAGTGAGGCTCTAAGTAACTTAGCGAGACCCTATCTCAAAATAAATTTAAAAAGGGTTGGGGATGTGGTCAGTGTTTCAATCCGCAGTACCAAACTAGTTAGTTGGAATGCTTTTCTCAGCCACATTAATGCTGTGTGCTCAGATCGCTGCAATCAGAAGAGCACCATCGAAATTAGTGTCCCTGGTGGAGTGTGGATCCCTGGCGTGCCTCTTAGCTGAAGCTGGACCCGTGGGCCACTGAATAGCCCTCCCTGGAGGAGAGGTTGAGAGCTCCCGGCTCCCGGTTGGGAAAGGTAAATTTAACAGTGCTTCCGCCTGATATTTTGGGCAAAGGGGACATGAATGTGACTTTCATTTTGAAATCTGCATGTCAGCAACACTCAGAAAAACTATCTTTATGAAACCTCCTACCTCCATAAAATTACAACCCAGGGCCCAGGCATGGTGGGTGAAAGGCAGAGGAGGAGTGCATGGAGCTGTGGTCTTCAGGGAGCGGTGCTGCCGATTCGCTGCTGCTGCTGCCGCTGGGGAGCCTGTGAGCTCTGGGGCTATCTGAGGGTGGCTTCTGTTTCCTGCCTACACTGGTCATAGCCATGGTGACAAAGCAGATGTCCTTCATTTTGATGTCTGGCTTTGCTTGTGTGTGGACCCACATCTACTCCACAGCCCACTGACGGTGGTTCCAGCTCTTCCTGTGTGGGCATTGATTTTTGTTAAATCCACGGAGTGCGTGGAAAATGAGCTTTGCTTTCTCCTGTGGAGTTCTGAAGTCTCTCACCTGCCTTGACAATGTCACCTGCAGCCTCTTCACCCTGGCTTGGCAAGCTGAGGCAGGATAGCACGGACGCTTTCCAAGGGGGGCAGTTGTAGAACCCAACTAGGGCAGAAATGCATACCAGAACATATGCATGGCAAACACTCAGATGGCTGCTAGGTCACTAGGGTTCAGGAAGAGCCCTGTGGTCTGCATTCATTTCCCCCTGCTGCTGGAGCAAAGGAAGAAACCTCAGTGCTTAAAACAACACTTGCGCAGGCCACGGGCCCCTGAGCCTGGATCTGAGGCTGGAACCCTGGAGTTCTGGGGAGGACACTGTCTCTCTAGGTCTGGAGGTGAGGGGCCCCTGAGCCTGGATCTGAGGCTGGAACCCTGGAGTTCTGGGGAGGACACTGTCTCTCTAGGTCTGGAGGTGAGGGGCCCCTGAGCCTGGATGTGAGGCTGGAACCCTGGAGGTCTGGGGAGGATGCCGTCTCTCTAGGTCTGGAGGCAGAGCTCCCTGAGCTGGGTGCTGAGGCCAGCTCCCTGCAGGGCTGGGGAGAACGCTGACTTCTCCCCCTCTAGGCTCCATCCACTTTGCCCTCCTCCCTCTGTCTGTTGTGACATCACTTGTTCTGCTCGGTCCTTGGGACTGAATGGTGGCCACCTCAGTGATCCAGGATCCAGGAAGGTCTGTGCTTCAGGTGATCACACCTCTGACCTCTGAAGGCCTGTTTGCCTCCAGCTGTGGTTTGAATACTTGTTCCCTTGAAGTCTGCGTGTTGAGGTGGGAGCTCCAAGGCGATGGCACCAGCAGGTGGGGCCTGTGGGGTGTAAGAGGAGTAGGACAGCTCACCAATCCTTCCAGCTTGGGAGGACTCAGAGCAGGGGCGTCTAGGCCAGGGCAGCCGCGGTGGTTGCCCATCTGCCGGCAGCTTGAGCAGTGCCTTCCAGCTTCCAAAAGGGTGAAGATGGGTGTTGTCAGCTTGGAGCCCCCAGTGCTTTGTCCTGGCAGCTAGAGTAGACATGGACTCCACGAAAGGCAGTGGAGTCTGCTTATGGGGATCAGGATGTGACCCCGGCGGAGGGGAGGGGGGAGGGAGCTTCCTCTGCCTGCTCTGTGCCCTGCCTCTCTGCTCCAATTCCGTGGCCCTTCCCTCTTGCAGAGAAAGGACAGCTTTCTGTGATGTATTTATAAATAATCGCAGTAGCTGCTGAAAGTTAAATTCGCGTGTTTTATTGTTTTCCTCTGTCCATTTTTCTTTCATACGACAATTTAGTTACCAGTTTTTCTTCCCTGAAAAAGCCAGTTTAGGATTCTATTTTGTATGGTTTATTTTCGGTGAAAAGCAGTTTTAGAAATCTCAACGAGAACTCAAACGCACAACTCTGAGCACAGCACGAACCCCTGAATCCTCCACTCTACGTGGATGAATCATGTGGGGACTGGAGTCCAGCAGCCCCGCACCTTCCTGCGCCTCACAGCTCACTCCAGAGGAGACACGGCCCTGGATCGCGGCTCAGCACCCCCAGCTGCTGCCAAGATCCTTAACGTGCTGCCTCATACCCGCTCCAGATCCCAGCTCCTCCTGGAATAGTCATTGCCAGGTGCTCCTGGTGATCTTTCTTCTCTTTTCCTACTTAGATACTGAAAATGCCTTACTCTTGAAGAATGGGATGACTCATAGTTTTGTTGAACATAAAAAGCAATTTCTTGGCTCCATTATGACACTTCCATTCTGAGATGTGTAAATCCCAGTTGGAGTGAGCGTCTGGCGAACCTTTCCATCTCTGCAGCATCTGATGCCCTCTCCTCACCTCTCTTGTTTGGTACTGGGATTGAAGCCAGAGTCTCACTGTCAGTAAGCTATATCCCCAGCCCTTTCACTTTCATTTTGAGACAGTATTTGCTAACTTGTACAGGCTGTCCTCCACTTACAATCCTCCTGCCTCAGCCTTCTTAGGCCTCGGATGACAGGTGTGCCCCCTGCACTGGGCCCCACCCACCTCTGTACATGTACCTGCCCTCATTGGTTCCATCTCCAAGTCGTCTTCAGTGGACCTTGTCACACACGTGCTGTGAAAGATGAAAGACTGTCACCATCCTGCCATTTATGAATTAGGATGGTCCGGTTTCTCTCCCAAAACGTTGTGCTGGTGGAGTTCTTGCTATTCATTGACTTGACAGGATGAAAAAGCCCTATTTCCTGTTTGTCTTGAGAAATTCATTATTCACTCCTCAGTTCTGTTTTAAAGAATGGGATTTTGATCTTGTGCCTCGTGGTGAAATGCACACAGCAATTTACTGTCTTCGTCACTCTATTCTCATCTTTAGGGGCTCGGAATCAAAGTCGGGGCTGTGGGCCACATGCGTGCTGCCAAGTGCCCAGAGCTGCCTGCCTGTCTCAGTTTCAGGGTGCAGCTCAGGGCATTACGGAAGTGCTTTTACCCTGTTGGGGGCCACCAATACCAGCCTTCCTCCTTCAGAATGGGAGCCCCCCTGCCTGCATAAGGTCCTGGGCTCCCCCTCCTTTGGCCCCTGGCAACCAGCATCCCACTCTATGTGATTTGAGGTTCCAGGCGTATGTGGGGTGCACAGTGTGTCTTTCTGGGGCTGGCTCATCTCAGTTGGGCAGAGTCCCCTGGTTCGGTGTGGAAGCCTGAGTAGCATTTGTGTGATTGGTGACCAGCACCCCACTCTCCATCTGGTTTGAGGTTCCAGGCTCCTGCGTATGTGGGGTGCACAGCATGTCTTTCTGGGGCTGGCTCACCTCAGTTGGGCAGAGTCCCTGGTTCAGTGTGGAAGTGTGAGTAGCATTTGCGTGGCTTGTGACCAGCACCCCACTGTGTGGCTGGACCATGTCTGGATCATGGTTCCTCTGTTGGCGGACGTCTGTTGCTTCCACCTGAGGTTGGGCTGTTAGCACATGGCCTCTGCAGATGCCAAGTCCACCTTCTGCCCTTTCGAGGTACTCCTGGAGATGGGATCTCTGGGATACGCGGCAACACCTGGCTGTCCCCGCAGGGCCGCACCGCTCACGTTCCTGCCAGCTGTGACTGGGGCCCTGGCCTCCTCGGCCCCTCTGCCCTGCTCTTCCTTCTGTCTCTGGTTTTTGGGTGAGCTGTGTGGTGCTGAAGACAGGGAGGGTCTCGCTGGGCTTGCCTTGCTGGGGATTTGTGGCGCTGGCCTCCTGTAAGCCCTCTGTGTAAGCACGGCCCTGTGCTTACGCTGGGCCGTGGGGTCGCTGGTCCTTGCTGAGCTGTGCACAGGGCCTCTCCTCAGGTTCACGTTTGGCAAGCACCTTCCGCTCTGCTCCCTGCATTGCCAGCACCCGCTGCGTCTTGATACACCCAGCTGTGAATGCTGAGGTCATTCCTTTTCTTTATTTCCTTTTCTTCTCCCTTGCTGTTAATCCAAGAAAGGATGAATCAGCGTCCTGTTTCCTTCTCAGAACTTCAAAGCTTTAGATGTTACATGCATTTTGAGTTATGCAGCGTATGGATTATTAATACGTTGAGAAGCAATTGGGTTTTTTTTTGTGGGAAGTATAATTCAAAAATATTTGTTGCTGAGGCTGGAGAGATGGCTCAGTGGTAGAGCACTTGCCTGGCATGCAGGGGACCAGGGTTTGATCCCCAGCACCACTAAATGCAGGACAAACAAAACCAGATGAAAAAATAAAAACAATGAACTCTCTCTTCTCTCTCTCAAAACTTGTCTGCTGTAGTAACAAGTGTTCCTTCTCTACCTCGGGGCACAGTACCTGGGTTTTCGTTCCTGTCCGATGTGTTTCTGATTTCTGTTTTTCAGAATCATCTCATCACTGACGCTGGTACCCGCTCAGCCAGTCTGTGGGTCATCTAAGGCCCACGAGAACACAGCCTTGTCTTCACAAGTTTGATTCTGCAGCCCTTGTTCTGCTTACATCCCCTCCACTTGGCAAAGTCATTGCATTATTCTGAGGGACTGGGGAGTGTGGAGGGTTCTGGGTGGCAGATCTTACCGGAGCTGTGGGTGGACATCAGAGATCAGCTCCAGGACAACACGATTCTCAGTCCTTTGTCTCTCTGTTCCTCTGGACTCCCCGTGTTGGCAAGAGGGTGTCAGAAGCTCATGCCTTTCACTCCCTGAGTTCTGTGTGGCAGAGTGATAAGCGCTGGGCAGTTGGCAGCAAGCCTCCAGTGGCACCATCCTGGCCTCCTGGGTAGGGCCAGTCCTGAGCCAGTGCGGCTGGAGGCTGCCCTGAGTCTGGGACAGGTGGCCTGTGGTGAACCTGGAAGGTGGAGCCATGTTGGAATTGGGGGAATTGGGGCTGTCACGGCATTGCTGGTAATGGGTATGGGTGGCTCCAAAGGGGAAAGTGTCAAAGCTGTCCCCATCCAGATGCTAACCTGGAATCTGTCCTTGGGGAGTAGCTGAGCCCTTTACCCTGCAGCCTGTCTGCTGTGCTCCCAGTACAAGCTGATCACTGATTCTTCCGGGTGAATAGGGACCCGTCTTGACTGACTTCCCAAGTGCCCTGTATCTTCAGACCTTGTGTGCAGAGTGTCCCCTGGGACGGTGATGTTCGTGAGTGTGTGTGCATGTTTGCTACCTTCACATTCAGAGGTGAGAAGCCATGGTGCAGAGGCGATGAGTTACTGCATATATCAGCTGTGCCCTAGGAAAGGACGGTGACAGCAGCAGCCAGTCCTGGGTCATTGCCGCTGTGCAGGGTTTCTGGAGTCTGGCTGGCAGGCCTGCGGAGCTCCACCCTGCAGTGCGGTCACCCTTACCTGTCGGAGGTGGGAGGGGGCTAAGGCTGGAGGAGGGAGGCAGCTTGGACCCCTTGCACCTCGACTAATTGAACTTGCAGGATTCTGGAGAGCTACTTGGAGAAGTGGAGGGGTGGAGAACATGGAAGTGGGAGCTGGGAACAGCTGTAGGGCACGGCGGGCGGAGGGCACCTGCAGGCCTCACTGTCTGCGGCTTTTATTCCATGCAGTCAGGTGGAGCTGGAGCAGGGTGTGTGCGTGGGCCTGTGTGCCCTGGCTTTGGACTGCACAGGAGGCGTGCAGAGAAGAGCCTGTGCTCACCGTCCGCTCCCAGGGAGACCACACAGCGACTGGGCTCGAACCCCAGCTACCGGTTCTCACTGTAGCAAAGCCTCACCTACGTTCCAAGGCCTGGCAACCAATGCTGGAGTCTTCACAAGAGCATTAGGAAAAATGAGGGGCCATGCCGGTCAGGATGCGCCACGCTCCCCAGGGAGTGACTGTGTCTCCGCCCCATGGATTCTGACAACCTGCGCACTTTTAAGTGAGTCAGTGGGATGGGTGAGGGCAGCAAGGTCACAATCCCAGGCCTGTACACACTCCTTGATGACACCACTGAGCACAGCAAGGCTCCATCTTGAGTTATTGCAGAGACCAGCAGGAAACGATGCAGCTTTTTCTGAATCTCACTTTTATCTGATTTGGAGACCTGCTTTCTGCACCTATATTTAATTCATTGTTACAGAGTGAATTAAACTTGTATTCGTGATGCAGTTTTTAAAACCCGTAACTCAAGCACAGCAATAAAAATGGCAGTTCCCTTTAAAAAAAAAAAAAAGTGACACTGCTTCCTTTCACAGGAGATGGTCACTGTCACCCCCAGGATGCTCTGCTCATGGTTACAGGACACAGCTCTGGTTCATGCCCAGGGTTTTTAATGTCCTCTTGCTCAAATATAAGCTCAGAATTAAAATGTCATTTTTGCCAGTTAGCCTTGTGACTAATTATTTCCTAGGTGGCCACTGCGTTTCCAAATTTTGCTGCCTCGCTGTGAACCCCCAAACAGCACTGCTTTTCTGAAGCAGCTTTACTGCACCAAACCCTGCAACAGATTCCAAGCTGGCAACTCAAGCAGGGTGTTTGAGCGGAGCCGTGGCCCTCTGAGAGTGCTTATTGGCTGTATGTTCTCTTAACTGTGCAGGCTGGTGGGGTGGGATTGGATTATATTGCGCTTCCTCTTCTGTTCAGCAGATGCAGGGTCCTGCCTGTGGACCATCCTCTTTCTTCTGGAGTAAATCAGACAATTCCATTTGCAGATCTTTCTCCCTGGGGAGATGTGGATAAGTTGCTTCCTTCTTTCCTAAAAGTGGAGGGTGATTAGCTACCTGCATTTGTCTGCCAACATGGAGATGCTCAGGGAGAAAGTAACCCCACCATTACCAGAAGCAAGGGCTGTCCAGGCCACCGGGGCATGTGCAGCCATGCTGCTGAGGCAGGGGGTGTCCCTCCTGGGGTGGACGGCCATCCAGCTGCCAGAGTGTGAGCTTCGAGCTCATTTCCTCTTCCTGCTGGAGACCCGGCTGGGGTTGAAGATGAAAGGTCTGGCTTCTCAAGAGTGGAGGCAAAGTGGATTGTATTTTCAGTCTCCCCCCATGAGTGGCTTTCTTTAATCGAGTTAATTTGGAAACATCTTAGGTGAAAACGATGGCCACACAGGCGACGGGAGTCCCATTTGGGAACCTAGAAGGTTTCTGTCAGCCCAGAGCAGGGCACAGGTCGCTATGCCAGGTTCTCTTGAAACTCTGAACACTTCGAGGGATCATTTCTGGGGATTGAGGGGATCATGTTTTCCAGCGTGAAGTAGGGAAAGAGCTTTATCTTGCTGGTAGGAAAATGTCCCGTTCTGTTGTCCGCTGCGTAGCCTTTGCAAATGTTGCTGTGGCCAGGGTACTGGGAAGGCTTTCAGGAATCAGATGCTCGGGCCATGTCCCAGGCTGTGAAATCAGAAAATTACCTCCAAGTGTGGAATTTTAACTCTGTCTCCTCCAAAGCCATCCTTGACTCGCAAAGGAGAAAGCGATTGTCAGTGGGTGATTGTTCTCAACCAAAAACTACACATGAGATTAATGATCGACAGTGTGCCTCCATTAGTGTGGGAGGGCTTCTTCCCCAACTCCTAATCCTGGGTGAGCAGCACTGAGTCACCTGGTATCTGCCCACCTGTCCTGGTATGCAGAGGGGTACGAACAAGGTGTGGACACCTTGGTCAGCTGCTCAGTAGCTTGAGAACATCCAGAGGACAAGTAGATGGTGAAGGTCCTGGGGCTTTATTTATTCATTTTTTGTACAGATATTGAACCCAATGGTGCTTAGTCACCAAGCCACATCCCCAGCCATATTTATTTTTTTAATTTTGAGGAGGTTCTTGCTAAGTTATCGAGGCTAGCCTTACACTTACAATCCTCCTGCCTCAGCCTCCTGAGTCTCTGGGATTACAGACATGCAAACCACTGCATCCAGCAGATCCTGGGACTTTTCTGGCAGTCCAGGGTATATTGGAATAGGAGTTTCTGCCTTGGGGCCCTGGCTGTGCATCACAGCAGAGTTGTGGGGTGGTGGCTGGGGGCCACATTTGCCCATATGCTATTCCCGCATGTTGGACAGCTCATCAAGGTCCAACTCTATCATTTCTAGCTGGAGTTCAGCATATCCAGAGCCAAGCCCCTCTTAGGGCTCCTGTTTGCTTCTGGGTCCAACTTGGCTATATGACTAATTTCCCCTACCACTTTCAATGCAGATGGAGAGGTCTGCTTCTATCAAGAGAGCACAGCTTGGAATGGTCCTTTTCTTGGTCCCATCAGGAACAATGTAGTTGTAACTTTCACAATCACACATATTTTTAAAAAGTTCAAAGGTCAGGCACAATGACGCACACCTGGAATCCCAGAGACTTGGGAGGCTGAGGCAGGAGTATGGCAAGTCTACAGCCAGCCTCAACAAGTTAGCAAGATCCTGTCTCAAAATAAAAAGCTCCGTGGTTCAGCACCCCTGGATTCAATCTTCAGTACCAAAAAGAAAAGAAAAATTAAGTGAAAAGGAGAGAGTTTGCCCCTGCTGCTGCTCTTCGCAATTGAGTAACCGGTTTCTCAGATACCGTCTCCCTTCTGTCTGAAGAGCATCCTGAGAATTTCTTGCTGAGCAAGTGTGTGGCCCATGGGCCGAGCTTCCGTGTTGGAGTTGTGAGGTCTCCATGCTGTGTTGGTGCTGCTCTGTGGGGTGTGCTACAGTGTGCATCCCTTCAGCGCCTGCTCTGTGTCCAGCACCTATCAAGACAGCTGAGGATGCAGCAGAGGACAGAGGGGAGGTGCTCTGGTGCAAGGCCACCGTTGTGGGTCGGTCAGCCTGTGCACAGATGGAACCGTGTGCTCCAGGGGAAGAGGCGTGGGCTGGAGGCAGGATCGCCAGCCCAGCTTCCTGCAAGCGTGATCAAGGCAAAGCTAGGTATGAGTGAGGGTTGGCGCTCAGCACGCCTGCACCCACAAAGCCAACTCACAGTGCATCAGGTGTAAACGCGGTCCTGATGCTGGACAGCTCCTGAAGGGCTGTGACTTGGTCCCAGCAGTGACCCTGTTCTGTGTGGCACTGAAGGCACCAGCAACTAAAGCAGAGATAGCATGGGCAACAGTGGGAGTCCGTGGGCTGAGGAGGCTTTGCAGCAGATGTGCTTTCACAGGCAGTCCAGGATGAGCCTGTGAGGTGGGAACGTGGGAGTGGGCACTGGCAGGAAGCACAGGGTGGCCTTGACCACGGATGGCCACCATCCAGTGGGCAAGCAGTCAGCGCAGGTGAGCAAAGCCCAGGTGGCAGCACATCAGAGGGGCAGCCAGGAGGCCAGCACAGGAGGCGGGGGCCTCGAGAGGCTGCTGTGAGGACGGGGAGAGAGGAGCCGCTATCACACACCACTGCTCGAGGTTTTCCTGGGGAAGCTGCTTTTAATGTGCACATTTCACTCTTCTGGGGTCACACAGGGACCAAACCTTCAGACGCTGAACTCCCTCCAAGAGAAGAGGCCCCTCCTTCAGAGGCGTGTGATGTGGACCCAGCACTGCACTCTCTCACTTCTGCCAGATGAGCTGGAAACAGCATGGAGTGACATTTCCTGAGTTTAGAACACGGACAACTGCAGAATTGAGATTCGAGAACTCGCAGTCCAGTGGGAGCTGGGGCTGTTCAGAGTGTTTGCTTAGCGGAGCTGGGGCTTCCTCGTGGCGTCCTGAACTTGTGAGCAGTATGCTGCTGGTCTGGAAGCGTGGTCCTGCAGGGAGCTGCTGCAGCCTGTGTGCTGGCTTCCGCCCCACCTGTGCTCCTTCTGCCTTCTTTGTGAAAGCTGTCACCTGGAGTGTGGATCGCGGATGAGCAGGCCAAAGCCTTAAAGTGCAAGTGCTGCTGCTGGTGCAGACTGCAGGTGACCCAGTGAGATGAGTCCAGGCCTCGGGCTTGCCAGTGGCTCAAGGAGACGTCAGGATGTGGGGACACCTCCCTCCCTGGGTCCCCTGTGGCCTGCATGTCCTCCGGCTTTCCTGCTTCCTCAGATTCAGCTCAGCCTCTGCACAGCCTGTGGGTGGAACCATGACTGTCGTCCGCTCCTGCCTTCTCTCTGTCCCATTTATGGGATGGGAACCTCTGGCGTAAACAAGTGACAGTGCGGGTGTGGGCTCTTCCCTCTGTGCGCCTAACGGGCGAACAGCTGGGAGCTAAGGAGCTTTTAACAGCAAGTTTGTTGCGATCGCAGTCTGCGCCGAATGCTCTGAGGTCTCGTTGTTGTTCTATTTCCCCTTAACATTAGCTTTATTGACGCCTGCAAACACCTGTTTAAAATTCACTCCGCAGGAGGGGACATATTTCTTTTTGGATCACCTTGGCCTCAACCGACTCTTCTTTAATTACGAGGCTCCTGTGGAACTTCACGGGAGGTTTTATGTCTTCACTTTAAAAGCTCAGAAATGTTATGTGGGATTGCGTTTTTATGTAGCACAGAAATAACTCGGCGCACCAGCTTTGCTGTGTTTTTCTTGACTTTTGGTTTTCTACTCTGGCCCTAAAGGCAAAACAAGACAAAAACCTTCTTCCATGGCTACATTTTCTAGCAGTGTTCTTAGCCTTTATTTCCCATTTATCTTCTCTCCCTAAATTAAAATTTCCCGACACCTCTGTGTGGTAAATCCCAGGTCACAAAATGACTCCCTGAAACTACAGAGGACACTGGTGATTGGCAGGTGCGCTGTGTAGGTGAGGGGCAGTGATGGCGTCCTCAGCCCACTCTACTGCACCTGTGTCTTCTCCTTTCTGTTCACAGCTGCCTTCCAAGACAAGCATTTTACCAGAGGACAGGGCTGCGGGGGCTTATCACACCCATCTACCCGTCGTCCCCTGTGGATGGACAGGTGGGCGGCTTCTCAGTAATTGGTCTTCTGAGCGCTGACGCCTCTGAGCAGCCTTGCACGTGCATTCCATGCATACACAACGAACACGCCTGGAGAACAAACTCCCAGTACAGCTGCTGAGGTCAAGGTTGTGTGTATTTGAGATTCTGCTGCACATTTCCAAGAGTGGTCTAGGACTTTATTATAATGTTTACACAAAATAGTAATTAACATCAGAGACACGCCTTCCCCCAACCCCTGTTAATGTTCTGAATCACAAAGCGTTCCCAGTTGCCAGTCCAGTTGTTTTCATTTGCATTTTGTTAATTATTAGGGAGTTTGAGAGTCTTCTCATGGTTACAAGTAATTTGTACTTCATTTCCACTTTTCTGTTTATTTACAACTCTAGATTCTTGATCTTTTCTTAATTGATCTTTAAAACCCTATGTATTGGAGAGCAGAGCTACCATCTGTTCTGTTGCAAACATTTTTCCTAATTTTTTATTTGTGCTTTGATTTTTTTTCCCATTTGAAAAAAAATTACTATAAAATTAAATGGAGTCATTGTAAAGATGAAGGGGAGAACCTGGAAAGCAAAGAGGTGACTAAGTCCCCATGTCTATGACTTTTGACAATTGCTTTTGTTATTTTGCTGTATGTTGTTCTTGATCTATTGCGTGTGCGCGCGTGTGTGTTTTCTCCAAAGTTCGTTTTAATTTACCAAATCTGGGTCCCTTCAGTGTCCAGAAACTAAGAAGGGAAGCTCTTGCATGAACCATTTCTTGTTTATATCACCCCCCCAGTTTCCATGAGCATTTTCCTCTTGCCCTCTGGAGTCTTCTCAGAGTCCGCTGATGGCCTCTCCCCGTCTCTGGCCTTTGGCCTCAATGCTGAAGCTCCCAAGCTCAGGAAGTGCCTTTGTCTCTACTTCTGTGGTCCTGAAACTGCCTTTGGTTTCCTCTGAGTGATCATGTCATTTGCAACTAGAAGTAGTTTTATTGTCTTTTTCTTTCTTTTTCTCACCTGATTCCTTGGTGAGGGTCTCTAGTACCCTGTTCAATGGAACTGGTGAGAACAGATGCTTTTGTTGTGTTGCCCATGTTAAGGAAACGCATTTGGTCTTCCACCATTTCTGATGGTTGTGATAGGATTTCTGTGTGTGCCTTCGAACAGCTCGGGGAGGATTTGTCCTGCTCTAGTTGAACTTTCTCAGATGTTACTCTGGTCCTCTGAGCTGGTGAAGTGGGTTTCTTTGTTGTGTGATCACAATGGTGAATTAAGCCTGTCTGTTTTAAACGTTGAGCTAAGTGCGTTCCTTTGGCAAGCCTCACCTGGTTGTGATGTGTTGCGTTTCTGCATCCTATTGGAATCCATTCACTGGCTTTCCATATTTGTTGGTGTTTAACATAGTGACAATGTTGTGCAACCACCGTGACTGTCTAGCCGCAGAGTATCTTCATCACCCCGGAGGGAACTTCGTGCCCTGTTACAGTTCCTCCCAGTTCCCCGTCCCTTGGCTTTTTTCACATAACTGGAAGCATTGAACGGGTGGCTTTTTTTGGGGGGGGGGTCTGGCTTTTTTTTTTTTTTTTTAAAGAGAGAAGGTCAGTGAGAGAGAGACAGAATCGATTTTTATTGCGTTTTTCTCATGGCTTTCGTTGCTCTGACACTTAGTTGTGTACATGGGTGCTGAGGTTTGAACCCGTGTACTCACACTTGCTTGGCAAGCGCCGTAACTCCCGAGCCACCCTTTCAGCCCGGGTTGGCTGTTTTTATCAGCATCATGTTTCTAAGGTTCATTCATGTTGGAGCATGTTTTAGTTCTTCTTTTATGGCTGAATAATACATCCATGTGCATATATCCTATTTCATCTGCCCACTGCTATTGGTCAGATTGTAGAAGTCGTGCGAGGGCTCCTGTGGGGAAGGCTTGGTCCCCAGTGCAGCAGTGTTCAGCAACAGGGCCTTTGGGAGGTGATTGGATACAAGGGCTGTGACCTCATCAGTGGATTAATCAACTGATGGATTCATAGCTCATTGGGCTACTGGGCGGGGGGTGGATGCTGTAGGAGCTGGGGCTGGCTGGAGGAAGCAGGTCATTAGGGGTGTGCCCTTGAAGGGACATTTGTCCTCGCCCCCTACGCTCTGCCCCCCAGCCTCCATGGGACAAGCAGGTCTGCTGCAGCACATGCTCCCTGCCTCACCACAGGGTCCAACGCAGCCAAGTGACCATGAGCTGAAACCCCTGAACCCTGACCCAGGTAGACCTGTCCTCCCGTGAGTTGCTTACCACAGCCATTGTCACAGTGTTGGACAGCTCACTAACACATCCGCCCACTGGCTGGTGGCCTTTGGACTGTGTTCCCACATGAACACCTGTTTGGTACGATGCCACTTCCCCCAGCGACATGCAGAGCTCCGCGTTCCTTCCTGTCCTTGCCAACGTTGCCTATGCTGCTTTGCTTGTAGTCACCCAGCTACTGTGATGTCACCTGTGGCTTTGCTGGGAGTTCCCTGAACGCTAGTGATGTCCCGCATCTTCTCATATGTGCGATGGCCATTTGTATGCCTTTTTTTTTCCATTTGTAGGTGAGGTGGTTCGTCCTTCTGTCATGGAGTTGTGAGAGTTCTTGACTCATTCTGGATACTAGGCCCTTATCATGTACATGTGGCCGAGTCTGGCTTCCATTCTGTGGCTTATCCTTCAATCCTTCTGGTGACATCCCTTGCTGCCTAAAGCTGTAGCCCTTGGTGAAGACCATTCCAGCTCTGGTCTTCCTCAGAAGCTCGGTTTTGGGGTCATCTCTAAGACTCCCTTGCCAAAGCCTAGGTCATGGAGGGGACCCTTTGCTTTTGTCTCTTCCATGAGCTTTGTGGTCTTGCTCTTACCGATTTGCTGGTGTGTAGTTGGAGTTTTGAGTCTCTTTGATGAGAGAAGTTGGTCTGTACTTCATTTTTAAAGTGCTTGTTTGGTTTTGGTATGATAGTAACCCTGGCCACATAAAATTAGGTAGCAAATGTAAAA
>PVKS010025202.1:0-30143 GCA_004027875.1 Aplodontia rufa
TTCCGGTCTGTAGCCCCGCCTATGTGGCCGATGGGAAATGTAGTCCCGTCGTTCGTAAGTACTGACGTCAGCAGCCGGGCGCCTGGAGACAGCGGCTGTCTCCGAGCACAGCTCTCTCCCTTGGAAAATTGCTGATGCAGTGTATTTTTCCCAGTCAGAGTCAGAGCCCCAGCGAATGTTGTCACGCTTCAAGACGCCATCTTCCTCAACCCCTCATTTTTTGTTTTGAAAATTCTCTTAAGTGTTAATTATCCATATATCCTAGTCCTTGTCTAAGCATTCTGAAATGTAATCTCCAGAAAATTTATTAACATTCACTTCTCAGTAGGAAGGATCATACATAGGAAGACATTTACCATACTATATAATTTCAGTTATATCTATATGAGAAGTAAAGAAAACTGTACCAGTAAGCATTCTCAGGGTGGGTCTGGAAACTAGGATGTAATTTAGTAGTAGAGAACTGGCCAAGTTTGCAAGAGGCCCCAAGTTTAATCTTCAGCACTGCAAAAACAATAACAAAAAATTCTAGAATTTATACACAAATTCTAACTGTGGATTGAACAACTTACATAATTATTTCATTGGATGATACATAAACCACAGTCATAGTCTTGTCATACAGTTGGAGTTAATAAGCCCTCTATAAGAACATATTCGCTTAAGATACCAACTGCAAGTTTGAGGCCCCCCAATGTTACCTGTTGTCAATAGTTCAAAAGGAGAACTCATTTGAAAGTTATTATACTTGCTGTTACAGTTTATTGAGTAAAAATGCAGATTAAAATCAGACAGGACACAAAGATTCATGGAGAAAAATCCCCTAGAGTTCTGCTTCTAGTAGCTGTCTTCCACGGGCTTTGGGGAATGGTGCTAACTTTTCAGACAGCAAAGAGCGACATTAGCATTGAATTTTTGCAATCAAGAGAAGCTCACTAAGTGAGGTGTTGGTGTCCTTGATTTTACTGAAGCCTAATAGTACAGGTATGGTTGATAACTACCATGGCTGACCTTTGGACTCTAGCCTCACTGCAGGTAGATCAGTAAACACACAGACAAAAGTTTTACCATGAGTCACACTGATAGATGATCCAGGAAGGCCCAAGGTTTCCAGGTGAAGAAATTGGTCTTCATAAGCAGAACATTCTACCACCTGAAGAAGAGCTTCTAGGGGCTGAGGACAAAGGGCTGAACTTTCTTTGGATAAGCTTAAAACTTTTACTCTATGCACACACACAAACACATACACAAGCTTAAAATTTTTATTCTACACACACACACAAGCTTAAAATTTTACTCTACACACACATACAGACATTTGAAAAGAGGAAATATAAATATTTTTGCTTTCAAATAAAAACAAATACTACGTATTTTTGCAACACAGGATAGACTCTTATTTGTTTCTTTATAAATGAATGCATTTACTTTGAAAAAAATGAGACAATGAAATAGAGCTTTCTTTGCCTTCACTTTTTATGGAGAAAATGGAGTGTTATTTATAAAAATGTCCATTTTGTACTTAGTAAGAGAATTAAATATTTTTTAAAATATCTTACATTAAAGCTTAAGATAATATACAACTCAACTTCTGAGGTTGGAATTTCAACTTAAAATTTATAGTGTATGGAGTGAAACAGACTGTAAAATGCATGTACCATATGCAGGAAATAAGAAAAATGTTATGAAGTTCAGGTTCATAGTGAGTAACTATAGTTCTGGTGGTTACAAATGTGACAGGAAAGAGGATAAACTGCCAGCCAGAACTTAGTCTTTTTGACCGCATACTTCTCCATCTTGCAAACTGAGAAATATATTTTGCCATTTTTGATTTAACCATAGTTGATGGAACTAAGGAACAATGCCTTTCCCTCACAGTGAAAGTAATGATTTGTTTAATGTGTTTTTCCTCTGTTTGGCCGAGTAGATTTGAGGAATGAATGGTAAAGTGTATAATGCATTCTTTATAATATAGAGTTCCTGAAACTAAAAAGGAACAGAAGAAATAGCACAATTGTTTCGTAACTGCATGAATCCAAGAAATAATTTGTAGTAGTATCTGCTTAATTGAAAAAAAAACACATACATTTCTCAAAAAACATTTTACACTCAGCTGCATTTTTTCAGTGGCTAAAATGACTTAGAAACTCTTAATTTGTGGAGGAATTACTATGTTTAAAATAATGGAAAGGCCACTTATATTTCAGTTATTGATAAATGAGGGCTTACAATTGCTAATTTATTATGTTTATGATATAATTGGTTAGTCTTTATTTTCTTCTCTTTCTGCTTTTATGTTTATTTGGTGATTTTTTGTAGTGATTTCCTTTGTATTTTCCTCTATCATTTGTGTATTTATTATAGGTACACTTTGAAGTTAGCTTGAGATTCATTTAAAATGTCTTGTGGTTATAATCTGCATTGAATCAATAACAACTTTTACCCATATTTTTATTGTTACTTGTAGTTGCCCATATTGATGAGCTCTATTGTTATGTATTCGTACACACACATAATATAACAATATAATTTGGCCAATATCAATCCACAGCCTTTCCCCACTCCCTACCTACCTCCTACCCATTATTGCATTTCTTCTACTGATCTTCCTTTGACTTTGTTATTAGAGCTTTATGGTTATACATGTTGTTGGGTTCATCCTGACAAACTTGTACGTGCATGGGAATCAATTTCAGTTCATGAACCCCCTTTCCTCTCCCTTTTCCCTCCTAGCCTTCCTCCCTTCTCTTTCCTCTATTCTATTATACTTCATTTAGCTCATTATTAATTTGTATTTGATTCTTTTTGTTATCTAATCTTTCCTTCTCTCCTTCCTTTATTTTACTCTAGCTTCCGTGTATGAGAGCAAGCATTCAACTTTTGAGGTTCTGAGTTTGACTAATTTCACTTAGCATGATATTCTTCATTCCCATCCATTTACTGACAAATGCCATAATTTCATTTTTTACAGCTGGGAAAACTCCAAAGGGCATCTTCATTGATTCCATAGTTTAGCTATTGTGAATTGTGACACTATAAACATTGATATGGTTGTGTCACTGTAGCATGCCAATTTTAGATCTTTTTGGAACATACCCAGGAATGGGATATCTGAATCATGTAATGATTCTATCCCTAGTTATAAAGGAATCTCCATATAGCTTTCTAGCATGGTTGTACTAATCTGTAGTCCCATCAATAATGTACAAGTGTACCTTTTTAACTATAACCTCCCAGCATTTATAGTTATTCATATTCTTGATGATTGTCATTCTGACTGGAATGAAATGAAATCTAATGTAGCTTTGGTTTGCATTTTCCTTAATATATTTATCAGCCTTTTGTATTTCTTCTACTGAGAACTTTCTTTTTAGTTCTTCTGCTCATTGTTGATTGAGTTATTTCTTTTCTTTTCTTTTTTTTTTTGAGGTCTTTGAGATCTTTAAGTTTCTTGAGGTCTTTGCATAGTCTAAATATTAGCTCTTTATCAAAGCAGTAACTGGCCCACATTTTCTCCCATTCTATAGGCTCTCTTCACAGTCTTGTTTCCTTTCTGTGCAGAAGCATTTTAGCTTAATGGCATCTCACTTACTGATTTTTGTTTTTATGTCTTGCACTTTAGGGGTCTTGTTAAGGAACTTAGTTCCAGCTCCTATATGATGGAAGGTTGACCCTATGTTTTTGTCCAACAGTTATAAGATTCCTGGTGTAATTCTTAAGTCTTTGATTTATTTACATTTGAGTTTTATGTAGGGTGAAAGATAAGGATCTAATTTCATTCTTCTACAAACAACTATCCAGTTTCCCCAGCACAATTGTCCAATTGTTGAAAAGTTTGTCTTTTCTCCAAGATGTTTTTGGTACCTTTGTCAAATATCAAATGGCTATAGGTTTGTGGGTTTTTCTCTCTGTCTTCTATTTCATTGGCCTTCATGCCTATTTTGATATAAATCAATACCATACTATTTTTCTTACTACAGTTCTGCAATATAATTTCAGATCCGGTGTTGTGATGTCTTGTGCCTCATATTGCTTTTGCTATTCTGGTTATCTTATTCTTCCAAATGAATTGAAGAATTGTTTTTTTCTAATTGTATGAAGAATGCCATTGGTATTTCAAGGGGGATTGCATTGAATCTGTACAGAGCCTTTGAAAGTATGGCCATTTTGACAATATAATTCTGCCTATCTAAGAATATGGGATGTCTTTCCATTTTGTAGGTATTGTTTAATTTCTTTCTTCAGTTTTCTACAATTTCCATTGTAGAGGTCTTTTACCTCCTTGCTTAGATAAATTTCCAATTTTTTTGAGATTATAGTGAATGGGATGGTTTTCTGATTTCTTCCTTGGCTGGTTCACTGTTAGAGTATAGGGAAGCTATTGATTATTGGCTGTTGATCTTGTGTTCTGTTACTTTGATAAATTCATTTATAAGTTCTAGAAGTCTTCTAGCAGAGCTTGGATACTCTAGATGATGGATCATATTGTCAGTAAACAGCTGGCTTCTTCTTTTCCTTTTTATATCCCTTTGATATCCTTGTCTAGCCTGATTATTCCAGTTAATGTTTCAAGGAATCTATTGAATAGGAACAGTGAGACTGAACAGCCTTGTCTCATTCCTGAATTTAATAGAAATGCTTTTAGTTTTTCTACATTTGATATGACATTAGCTTTGGGTTTGTCATATATGACCTTTACAAAGATGAGGTATCCACCCTTGGTCCAAAGCAACTATGAACTATCTACTGTCTGTATAATTCTACCTGTTTAATAAATTTATTTTACTTATAAGTATATAATATGAAATATTTTGAGGTGATTTTGTTCATTTAGCATGATATTTTGGAATTATGTCCATGTTATTGTATTATTATGAAAATTCTCATCAAATAGATGAGAATTTACATCAATAAAAAGATGTAAATTATAAAAGAGAACCAAATGGAACTTCTGTATTTGGAAAGCACAGTAATGGTAAAATTTTAAAAAATATCCTTATAGTGATCACCAGTAGATTTGAGCTGAGAAGGGACAGAATTAATGACCATAAAGGAGGAAAAAAAGAAAAAATAATAATAAAGTTTCTGAGAAATGTGTAATACCATCAATCACAGCATCTTAAATGTAGTGGGTATAACAGAAGAAGACAAAAGTAAAAGGAGAAGAAAAAGTATTTTGAAAATAGTAGCTGAGAGCTAGATGCAGAGATGCATGCCTATAGTCCTAGTTACCTGGGAGACTGAGGTGGGAGGATTACTTAAACCTACTTTGACATTAGTCTGAGCCACATGAGATCCTGTGTCAAAAAAAAATTATGGTTGAAAAGATTCAAAATTTTTTGAAAAGCAAAAACTTAAATATTCAACAAGTTCAATGAATTCCAAGTAAAATAAATTCCAAGAAGATTCCACCAAACACAATAGCAAAAATGTTGAAAGTCTTAGAAAATAAGAAATTTTTGAAAGTTGCAAAAAATTCAGTCAATACTTACAAGGAAAGCACAGTAAGGTTACTTACTAGCATACCATAAGATTTCATTAACAGGAAGTCCAGAATAAGAAAATCTATAGATACAGAAAGTAGTTTAGGAGTGGTATATGGATTGTGAGGGACAAGAGAGTGTTAAATAAAGGGTTTGAGGTTTCTTTTTGAGATATTGAAAATGTTCTAAAATTGTCTTTGATGATACTTGCAAATTTTCTGTGAACGTACTAAAAAACATTGAATTGTATTTAAAAACATTTTCCCACAGTTTTGGAGACTGAACCCAGGAGCGCTCTACCATTGAGCTATATCCTCAGCACTTTTATATTTTATTTTGAGACAGGTTCTCATTAGGTTGGTAGGGCCTCACTAAATTGCTGACGCTGGGCTTGAACCACCCAAGTCTCTGAGATTACAGGTGTGTGCCACCATGTTTGGCTGAACTGTATACTTTAAATGGTTGAATTGTATATGTGAATTATATTCCAATAATTAAAGCCATTTTTAAAGTTTTAAAAAGCATTATTTTGTTACTTTTTATTACATTGTACAGTAATTCCACACTGCTGTCATCCATTCCCCAGTGAAAGAAAATGTTGGTTTCTAGTTTTAGATTATTATGAATAATTTGTCTGTGAAAATTTGCTGTAGTCTGGGTGGAAATGTAGTGTCATTTTTCTGACCTAAAACTCAGATTTCTGGCCATCTAATAGGTGCATGTTTGACATTGTAAGAGACTGTCAAATTTATTCTTAAAGTGCCTGTGTACCAACAGTATATGAGGTTTCCAGTTCCTCAGGCATACCAATATTGGACATATTCAGTTTTGTTTACCTTATTACACATCCCAGGAGATGTGGTAGGTGGCACGTAATATGTCATTGTGGTTTGAATTTGCACTTTCCCAGTGACTAATAATGTTGAACAACTTTTCATGCATTTACTAGGCATTTGTATATCTTATCTATTCACATATTTTCCCACTTTAAAAATCAGTAAATTTTCTTACTATTATTTTCAAGTGTTCTTTATATACTTGGGATAGAAGACCTTCGTCAGATAAATTTTGCAAACTTTTCCCAGTGTTTGATGGGTCTTTTTGTTTTCTTAATGCTATCATTATAGAGCAAAATTTTTAAATTGTAATGATGCACAGGGAATTTGGATGTATGAAGGTTAATACATGGGCTAAAATTAATATTAAAATTAAAGTCATAAAATTTTAAAAATAATTAAATGCATTATTTAGGCAGATGTTTTGATTCAGCATAATTAAAAGATGCTGGCAATAAAATCCCTGAATCTGCTGTTAGCATTTATGAGAGCATAGAAATTGAAATTTTCCTCCACAGATAATTGATTGATAATTCTTCATCTGCTAAGTGAATATACAAAGCATAAACAGAAGTTCTGAAAATTATGAATACTTCATCAACCCTGATTCCAGTATACATTTTTTTCATGTTGGATGATTGACATGGAAAGAATAGCAGAAAATATCTCAATGTTAAAATACTGAGATTTTTACCTCCTAGTTATTAAGCATCAATCTCAGCCCATTGTCTTTATTGAGAGAAAAGTACAAGCTTGAAAACATGTATAAGTAGATGAATTGACACAATGGCCTTTTACTGGAACACGAAACGTTAAATGCTCAATGCAGCTATTTGAACCGCTGGAGAGTGAAGCCTTGAGAATAATGCACATGTATAACTCAACCTGATTTTTCACATTTTCTAAAACTATTCAGGTTTTTTTCCTTTAAATATCTTCTCTATTCATGATCTTGTATTTGATTAGTTCTGGCATTACTGAGTTGCAATTGCTTTTCAAGAGTCTCAAAGAGCTGTTAGAGGATTGAAAAAGAAGTGTGGAAATGGTCCTTCCAGAAAGGTGAATAAAGGTCTAATTGATACAATTATCCTTAGCAAGTCAGATTTCATCTGCAAAATGATATGGAAATAATATTATGTTCTTTAAGCGGACAAAGAGCCACTAGTTTGAAGTCAGATATATAAAAAACACAATGTTAATTTTATAAGCCACTGCTGTGAATTATTAAGAATACTAACTATATGCTAACGTTTAATTATTTGAATAAGAATATACCACTGATACTGAGAACTCATAGATTTGCATTAACATTGATTCTTTAAATGTAATTTCCTACAGTACTTGTGTGATTCAGAAAAGCCTCAAATTATAATCCATTCTTAATTTGAAGACTGATAACACTTAATATTAACTGGATTTTTATATTAAATTACCTGTCTTATTGATTTAATTCTCCAAGCAGGTAATAGCTCTTGCCTCATTCCTTTACTTGTGGTGAAATTCTCACATGGAGTCATCTTTCTTTTCTTTCTATGAGAAGTCTATGATAAGATTAACATTTTAAAAATTCTATTATATATTATTTTTCAAAGAAAGAATTTATCATGCTTATGGTATGTGATGCTCATTAGTAGCTATTAAAGGCAATAAAACTACCATGGAATATTTATCTTTGCAACTTACTAATACCATTTATTTAGATATTAAATCTATCTCACATTTGGAGATGCTATATATTAGTACTACTTATTAACTTTCTCCATTATAAGTAATTTTATACTCTAGAATTTATATTTATTTTAAAATTAATTATGCAAACCTGGCATTGTATCTAGAGGTTGTTAATAATTTATAAAGAAAGTTAACATGGATGAAATATATTTTATTTCATTTTTAATTTTAGGATTTGACAAAAATGTTGGAACTCCAGGTCTGGTTAAAACCTTTTATAGACCTATAGCACTTTTGGTGGTCATATATTGAAACAACTCTTTAAATAATTTTTAAATAAAATAGAAAGTATATGAATACCATATAGACAAGAATGATCTGAGTTTTTGTTAGCCTAGCAAAAACAGACTATAACATATTCTTGTCTCTTACGAGATTCTAAATCAGCGATATCACCAACTGTAATCTTAATAGTCCCTTCATGGTTTCTTTATGAAAAATGATCCTCCATATACAATGAATTCATAGTGTTATGTATCCTTTATTGCTTAATATATAGAGAAGATATGTTTAATTCATCCTGGGTCACTGTTATCATCTAAACTCTTTTTTATCCACAAATAAAAATGGATACCTTTCATCTGGGCTGATATCAGGAGCAATTTTAAATCCCTCTGCTGAAAATGTTTTAAGACACTGAATGCTGACTGTGTCCTTTAAAAATGCATTTCCCACTCCTTTCTTTGCATGTTTCAAAAAGTAAACTTCAAGTTCCAGAAATAATGAGGTGTGCATATACAAACAGGTGTTTCTTGCTTTGCCTTGTCCTTATGAGATATTATGAGGCTAATGCATTTGATTTTTCCTCTGGAACGGAGCAATATGGGAATGATTGAATATAATACCTGGCATCTATTTCCTTTCCTGAATATGAAATCAGAAGTAGAGTGTTGGCAAATACTCCAAACAGCAAAATTAACTTTTATTGTATATATAATAAATTTCCTTGGTGTGTTCTAGTGATACTGTATATAAAATATAATGAGGTGATAAAATTTTAATCATTCCTTCATCACATCTAGTAAGGAAACCTATCAAACATATATTTCAAACTTTCTATAAATTTTAATTTTCTACAACCTAGGGCGTTTCACTAATTTGAATTAGTTTACATTTACTTTAGTTACCATTTCCAACTTAATATTTCATTTTCATTTCCTGAAATGTATTATCATATTGCTACGTATTCTTCTAGGAGTGAGAGGGATTGATGTTAAAAGTGGCAAGAAGGAAACCCTAAAACTACACTTCCTTTGAATGTAGAGATTATTCAATTGTATGCTCATCTGTTTTGCTTCAGCATTGCTTTAAATCATAATACTAATAGATGATATTTTATGTTCATGAAAATAATGTTTCTATAAGAACTATTTGAGAAATTAAAAAAAGTCATGCAGATCTTTCATATGTTAATGTTGTAAATCTTAAAATAAAAAATAATTTTCCTTATAATGGGTTTCAAGTTTGGAAACATTTGTTCAAGAATTTTTTTAAAAATCTTTCAATAGTTTCTATTAAAATCACTCGAGAGATGTCAGTTCTACAGAATTGCCCTGATATGATGCTGTCTTGACATTGGCCATCAGGAGCAAAAAGGAGAAAACAAACACCAACAATAACAAAGGAAGTAACATGCATTCTCAAGTGTCTTTTTAAAATAAGATAACATTACTATCATGTCCATAAAGAAAGTCTTGAAGTTTTTAAAAAACATCCGGAAATATAAACTACTGTGGCTAATTATTATTTTTATTTATTTACCTAGTTATTTTTACCATGTAGCCAGCCCAATGTTGGGAATTTGGATTTTTTTTCAATGACCTGCTCTTTTGAAGCAGCTTCATCCAAGTTTCAAAGTAGCGGAGAATATATTTACGCTTGAATTGATGTTGCTATCTTCACATGCCTCTTAAAGACTGATCACTTTCAGAACACTGATCTTGTAAAGTCTTTAAGCCTATCTCCAACAGACGGCAATAAAAGATTGCTGTTTCAAGTGGATAGACTCTTCATTGCATCCCAATTGATCTTCTCCTCTGACTGTCTCTTTACTGTGGGAGATTTTTTTTTATGAGCTGTATGGCTTACAGTGCTTTTAGGCTACATAAGCTATATTTTCCAGAAGAGCTGGGCTAAAATATGTCTGCAGACTTAATCAAATAACATATTTTCCTAGACAACTGATTCGATTGGATTGGTCAGTGGACTAGAAACAGCATCGTTCTGTCCTGCAATTTTATATGTCGTACTCATAAACTCCGTACTTGGTCATCTGTATCACTGATGGTTTTTCCAATACCACCTCCAGCCAGTAGAACTCTAATATAGTCCTGACATACAGTGTATGAAAAATGTTTTAAAATCAACTCCCAAAAAGAGTCCTTTACTAAAGTAATTTGTGGAAAATATGAGATGAACTTAAACCCCACAGTTGTATTATATAGTATTATTTTATGAAAAAGCCAAACCATTCACACATTCATTGAAATAAATAAAATTATTAATCATGCTGTTTTTGGAGTTATGAGGTCTGAAATTCATGAAGGACTTCTTAAATTTCACAAGTACTTATCACGTGGACATAGTATTTATCAGTGTGGAGAGCCTAAGGTCAAAATTTAAAATTTCTCATTTCAAAGGATTCCAAATAACAAAACAAAAATTTCCCAATGTCCAGAAAGGCTGCTGGTCATATTTTACAAAAGAAATTTAAGTGCTTAATTAAGCACATAGATATAAGAGCATTTACATTATTCAAAAATTTTTAAAAATTGCTTTGAGCTAGAAATTCAGAGTTAGGTAAAGTTTCTTCATCTTTGAAGTCTAACATTAAACATTAATATGAAACTAGGTTTTTTTTTCTCCTCAAAATGTATTGTCACTCTTACTCATCCTTTCATATTTGACTAAATATACTCTGTTTAGGATAACATTCCTCTTCTACATGTAGTAGGGAACACAGTAGTCACCTAGCCTATCTTGTAGATGAACACAGAAAACTCTTAGAGATCCCTCACTGACATAGAAGATAGTGTCCTCATTCAGCAGAGTAAAGGCTAATATGAACTTTCACCTCCTTATAATTACACACTGAGCAGCGAAAAAAATGATATTGGAACCCAGATCTGTCTGACTCCAATAGTGTCAACTATTGGCACGGATAATATAGGCATTTTCTGAGAGTAAAACTAACACTTATTTTAACAGGCAGGATTAACAGCAGCAGAAAAAGATGGGTATTTCTGGACTATGGTGCCTGTGCAGACACCATGACATAGCTAATCTATGCCAGGTCTAGCATCCTGACACTGTGTAAAAGAGAAGATAGGATATCTTACATTGCCCTTGGTTGCCACTTGTCCTCCATAGGCCATTGTGTCTTTGTACAGTGTCGTATTTATCATTTGGATCATCAGATGTACAAGTTGTTGCAGATGATGTCTTTCTGAAAGAAAAGTTTCCCAAACAATAAAAGCAACAATGATAATACATGCTACTAATAGCAAAATAAGTTCAAAAATATTTCCTTCAATGTATGGTTTCAGTTAAGATGTACTTATGTGATTTAAAAGAAACATTATGTATCAACACCAGGTATCCTTGGGAGAACTGTTTTACTGCACCCTGGTGAATCGCATTCGTTCTATGGTGAATTTATCTTAGTCTGTGGCTTCTCTCAACATTACAGACTCAGAATCTTGACTTTTCAGTACATAGCAACAATTCTACTTCACAAGGAAAAATTCATATTACCCAAAGTTATTAAATTGCTTTTCAAAATTAATAATGAGCAGTATATCTCTCATAGGTGTCAGAATACTCCTATTTCCTTGTGAGCACATTTCCTTTGTTTTAAGAAATAACAAGAAATCAAAATATGAAATAATTCATTAGCTCACTAGGAGAAATGACTACCAAATAGCAAATATATTTTGAGTCTACATTAACAAATGGCAAATATATTATTTTCCCACAAGAAACCTATAAGGGTAGGTATCTAATATTCATGAGATTTTGAGCATAATAAAATCAGAAAAATGAGTTGGAGAAATTAAATACTAAAAAGACAAAGTGTTAAAATAGTCTAATTCACCTTTCTTACAGTATGCATGGTTTCAACAATGGGACCCCAAATGTTGCATGTTTACCATTCACTGTGTGTCTTTACATGAAAACTGATCTTATAATTTGGTTAGGATATTTGAGGCCTATTAATAAACCACCTGTCATTAGAGAGCAGAAAAGGATGGGTTCTGTCAACATTTCCTTCTGTGGCTTTTGGTGTTCCATGATTCCTCAATGTGCTATCTCCACATACCACATGATTATAAGTCCATAGATGATTTCTTGCATTTAACAAGGTGAAAATAAGCTTGTTTTTTTCAAGTCTGAGATTCAGTTTCCTCTTTATGACATGAATTCCTCAACATTTTAAAGTAGCAGTTTCCTTTCAATCTGTGAATTTAAAATCACTGACTTGAAAATTTCAATATATACACATTTGTTTTATTTAAAAAAATATACTCTTAGTAAGTTTTTGAATACCCTGATGATCATGTTTTTCTGTAACATTTTTTATCATTACTGTAGTGTTGAATATATAGTGGACATAAAATATATTTGTTTATTCATTCACTTCAAAAATATTTATTCTATTGCAACCATGTCCTAGACATAATACCAGCAACCAGGAATGTGAAGGAAGAACATACATGAACTATGATACCAAGAAACCTACATCTAATAATATTAGAAGTTGCTGTGAACATTTTCAGCATATTTTCATGTAATTTTTTTCATTCATGACTATAAAAAAAGTAGAGAATTGAATATATCTAATCATTAGGGAAAACATTGGAAAAGTTAATTTAAACTGGAGCAATATAATAGATATTGAACTTATATGGTTTAAGCTCACAAGTTTGCTCATAATGCTCATATTTTGCATCTTGATTAATAATAATTCCTAAGATCTTTTGGAACATTTTTGATGTCAAAGTTAATTCTAGAAAACCTATAACCTTTCCTAATATTTTACCCTCAAATTTATCTATGCACTTGAATTATAGACCAACAATGTTTATATGTATTTTTATTAAGACCGTGGATACAATCATATACTAGAAATTAGAGTTTTATTATATAAATACATTTTATTTGTGCATTTGTGTATCCAGTAGGGAATTTGATTTAAATTCTTGAATTACTTGAAAAATCCTAAACTATGTAGAATAAATTAAATAATAAAAAACAAATATTCTCAGGACCTGCAAATTTGTAGCATAAATGGCCCAGAAGCTGCTCTTTCCAGGGAGAAGACTGCCTCACAAGCCTGTGAGTTCAGCGTCAGAGACTGCCCCAGGAGCTGGATGTTCTGACTGACTCAGGCCCTGTGAATTTGGGGCACAGACTATACCAGGAGCCACACATTACAGGCAGAAACCTGCCTCTCAGGTCCCTGGAGTTTGGAATGGAGGCTGAAGGAAAGCCTTGAGTTCAGGGAGGCCACTCCACCAGGGCCCTCAGCTCTCTTCATGGTTGCCCCAGGGTCCACAAGATTGCCAGCAGCTACTGGGGCCCTACCTGACATGGGATGGGAGTCTGGGCAGGCAGACCCAAAAGTGCCCAAGGTTTTAACTCAGGAAGTCCATAAGGTGGTAGTCATAGGAAGCAGTGGCTGTGAAGGACTGCAACCCCTCCACATGACAACAATACTGGGATGATTCCTAGGAATCTGACTTCCAGCAGAGAACTGCAAAATCCAGGCCCTCCAGCAAACTCACACTGGAAGTGCCTGGTCCAGGAGCCGGATGTGATCATCTACCCCCATTGTCTATTTTTGACCTACACAGTGGAAATAACACATAATCCTTCCGACTTTCCATTAAGATGTTGTTGAATTTTTTTTCTTGTTTGTTTCTTTTGCTTTGCTTGTTTTGCTGAGGTTGGATTTTTTCCTGTTCTTGCAGACCAGCATATTTTGTTTTTATGACATATAGCCTCCCAATGGTGAGCTTCTCTGATACCTCCTTCTTCCCTTTCCTTCAGTAACAGCTAAACATTATTCTTTTCTCTCTTTCACTTTCCCCTAAAGTCATTACCTCGTTTCTTCCTCTTTCTTTCTTTTTTATGTTCAGAATATCCTACATATCTCCACCCTCTTGCTGCTCTCATTCCAAATTCACAAGTTCCTGTCTACCTTCCTATCACATTTCTTTGCTCTCAAGTCTATTTTTTCTTACCTAGGGAGGTACTTGAAATCTGAAGTAAATACTAATCATGATAAAGAGTGTTAACTATTAAAACTGGTTATTGTATGAGCATTCTTGCAGAAGATAGTTGCAAACCCTTCTACTCCTCTCATAGGTGGTAATTAACATTGTAAAAGTTTTAGAAGGAACAAAGTAACCAGTTCAACATTGTCAATTGTATGGATTGGCTGTACACCTTGACTGTTTTCCCTTATCTCATGAGGTATTGGAAAGCACAAAGGTAAATAGTAATTCATTGGCTGGGAGCCAGTTGTTGAACTGTACAACCCAAATTGTACCCCAGGTGAAACTCCTCACCCATTGACAAAGTTCCAAAGTGAAATAACCAGTGAGAGATCCCAGGCCCCATTCCCTTGCACTGAAAATAAGGAAGAGGAAACAATTCTCTTCCTCAAATCCACAACTCCCCATCCAAATATTCCATTGATAGGGACCTGGATGAAAACATAAAAAATAGTAACAACAATCTGATTATTAAAATGATCAAATAATTAAAAGTAGATTTCAAGAAAGAAATAAGAGAGCAATTACATGAGCTAAAGCACCATTTTAATAAAGAATTAAACACTGCAAAAAGAAGTAGCAGAGCTCTTAGAATTGAAAAACACAGTCAACCAAATTAAAAGCTGAATGGAAGATATGTTAATACTATATTAAACTCACTCTAAAATAGAACTTCAGCTCTTGAAGAAAGAACATCCCACAATGAAGACCAGCTGAGTAATCTGGAATGCACAGAGGATAGACAAGAAAAACTTATTGATCATGATTAGAATTTTCAAGAAGTATGGATGAAATCAGAAGAAATATGTTGGGATAGGGGAGATAATTGAACAACAAACAATTTCCCCCATATAAGAATAGAACCAGATATTCACATTAAAGAAGCCTGTAAGACACCAAATAGACCTAACCAAATGAGGAACTAGTTGAGACACATCATATTCAAAATGAATAACAGAGAAAACAAGGAAAGAATACTAAAAGAGAAAATCACCGAATTACATTGAGGCAAACCAATAATGATTACTGTGGATTATTAGAACATGAAGAGGGGTGCATAGAATGAATTTTTTTCAAATATTGAAAGAAAATACTTGTCATTCAAAAATACTATCCCCCCAAAATTCAGCTACAAATTCAATGTGGGGATGGGGACTTTCCATGATAAGAACAAATTAACAAGACACATGAATATAAAACCAGCTCGATGGAGAATACTCAAAGACAAACTTCAGAGAAACGAGCAAACAACTGCCAAAACCCACAAGCATAGGAAAGTTAATAAAAGTATAACTCTCTAAAACATATCCAAGATGGCACAAAATATAGCAAAGTTCACAATTCCAGGAAACCAAAATCATAAATCTGTTCTAACACTGAATGATAATGGATTCCATGCCCCAATCAAAAGACACAAATTGGCAGACTAGATAAAAAAAAATTCTAAAAATGTACTATTTATAGGAGACTCACCTCACAGCCAAAATCAGCCACATATTGAAGGTAACAGGCTGGGGGGAAAAAAACTTACCACACTTACGGCCCAAAAAAGCAAGCCAATGTCACAATACTCATACCTGAAAAAGTAGTTTTCAACCAAAAATTAGTCAGAATAGACAAAGAAGGCAACTACATTTTAGTTAAGGGAACACTACATCAAGAAGAGTAACTATGGTTAACATTTATGCGCCAAACTCCTATGCTCCCAAATACATCAAAAAATTACTCCATGACATTAAACCACTTGTCAATGTCAACACAATAATACTGGGGAATTTTAATATACCTCTATCACCAATAGATAGATCATCAAAACAAAACACAATCAAAGAAGTCTCCAGCCTAAACAACTCTATAAATCAAATGGATCTAAGAGACATCTACCAAAAATTTCATTCCAAATCTGTTGAGTTTACTTTCTTCTCAGCAGTGTGTGGATCCTTTTCTGAAATAGAGCATATCTTAGTAGACAAATGAAATCATAGCAAATACAAAAAAGTTGATATAATCCCATGTTTGCCATCAGATCAGAATGGTATGATCTTAGCAATTAACAGCAAGAAAAATAACAGAAAATACATCAATGTATGGAAATTACATGATACCCTTTTAAGTGAAGAATTGGCCAAAGAGGAAGTGATAACAGAAATCAAGAAATTCTTGGAAATGAATGAGAATGAAGACACAACATAACATAACCTCTACGACAGTATGAAAGCATTCTTAAGAAGTAAATTTATAGCACTGATTGCCTTCATAAAAAATCAGGAGAGAGTCCAAATTAATAATCATATGCTACACCTCAAATCTTTACAAAAAAAGAACAATTCAATTCCAAATCCAGTAGAAGACAGGAACCAACCAAGATCAGAGCTGAAATCAATGAAATTGAGAACAACACTACCTGCAAAAGAAAATCAATAAAAAGAATCAATGAAACAAAGAGTTGGTTCTTCAAAAAAATAAAATTGACAGACGCCTAAACAAATTCACCAAAAGAAAGAATGAAATGAAGAAAATCAACAAAATCAGAAATTAAAATGGAGACATCACCACTGACTCTTCTGAGGATTTTCAGAAACTAATTTGAAAAACTATACTCCTCCAAGTTGGAGAATCTGGAGGACATGGACAAATACATAGCATATATAACACTCCAAAACTGATGCAGGAAGATGTTGAACAGCTCAACAGACAAATATCAGGTAGCACGATTGAAACAGCAATCAAAGCCTTTCCAAAAAAGAAGAGCCCAGGACATGATGCATTCTCAGCTTCGTATTACCAGACCTTTACGGAAGAATTAATACATCTCATTAGTGAGCTTTGTGATGAAAAAAAAAAAAAAAGGATGGAACCCTCTCAATCACTTTTTATGAGGCTACCATAGCCCTGTACCAAACCCCAACAAAGTCACATCAAGAAAAGGAAATTACAGACCAATATCCCTGATGAACATAGATGAAAAAAAAATTAACAAAATCCTAGTAAACCACATCCAAAAACACATCAAAAAGATAACACATCATGATCAAGGGGGC
The DNA here is from genome assembly GCA_004027875.1 of Aplodontia rufa. Lineage (NCBI taxonomy): Eukaryota > Metazoa > Chordata > Mammalia > Rodentia > Aplodontiidae > Aplodontia > Aplodontia rufa. Next base: position 17,367 of record PVKS010025202.1, read on the forward strand.
TGGCTTCATTCCAGGCAAGTTCAACATATGCAAATCAATAAATATAAGTCATCACTTAAACAAAATTAAAGACAAAAAAATCATCTCAACTGATGTAGAAAAGGACTTTAACAAAGTCCAACACCCATTTATGCTCAAAACTCTGGAGAAGGCAGAGGCCAAAGGAGCTTAATTTTATCAAGGCCATTTATAACAAACACACTGTCAATATTTTATTTAATGTAGAAAAACTGAAAGCATTCCCACTAAACTCAAGAAGAAGACATGGCTGTCCATTCTCACCACTGTTATTCAATTCTAGTCTTCAAAACAGAGCAAATAGACAAGAGAAGGAAATTGAGAAGATTCAAATAGGAAAAGAAGAAGTTAAAGTATCTTTACTTGTTGATGATATGATCTTATATCTAGAAGACTCAAAAAACTCTTTCAGAAGATTTGTAGAGCTTATAAACTAATGCAAAAAAGTGATAGAATACAAAATCAACACATATTAATCAATAGTTTTCCTATACTCCAACAGCAATTCTACTGAAGAAGTAATCAGGAAATCTATCCCATTCACAATAATCTCAAAAAGATAAGATATTTGGGCAATAAACTAACAAAGTATATAAAGCTCCTCTCCAATGAAAACTATCAAACATTTAAAAAATAAATTGAGAAGACTTGAGAAGATGGAAACACCTACCATGTTCTTGGTTAGGAAGAATTCATATAGTTAAAATGGTCATTTTGCCAAAAGCGCTGTACAGATTAAACACAATTGCCATCAAAACATGGTTGTCATTCTTCACAGAGATAGAAAAATTAATTCTCAAATAAGAAACCCAGAATAGTGAAAGTACTATTAAAAGAGAGAGAGAGAGAGAGAAGGAATCACAATACCTGACTGGAAATTATTCTACAGAGAATTACAGAACAGCATGATATTGGTGTCATAATTGGCAGGAAGAATAATGGAATAGAATTGAAGACACTGAGACTATCCCACAGATTTTTAACTATTTTATATTTGACAAAGGGGGCAAAATTGTAGCTTGAAGGAAAGATAGTCTGTTCAACAAATGGTGCTGGATAGTTATATGAAGACAATTGAAATTAGACCCTTATATCTCACCCTGCACAGAACTCAGATCAAAATGGATCAAAGTACTAGGAACTAAACCAGCAATAATTATTATTAGAAAAAAATAAGTTCAACATTCTACCATATTGGTGTAAGCACCTTCTTCCGTAACAAGACTCCCATACCACAAGAATTAACGAGTGGGATACCATTAAACTGAAAAGCTTCTGCACAGCTAAGGAATTGGTCAAGAGCATCAAGAGAGAACCTAGAGAATGGGAGAAAATCATGGACTGCTACCTCTCTGACAGGGGACTAATATCTAAAATATAAAAAGAGCTCAAAAAGTTTAACACCAAAATCACAAACATTCCAGTCATTAGTGGGCTATGATACTAAACAGAAACTTCTCAACAGAGGAATTTAAAAAAGCCAATACATATATGATAAAGTGTTCTACATCACTAGTAATAGAGAAATGCAAATCAAAACTAAACTGAGATTCTACCTCACTCCAATCAAAATGGCACAAATGAAGAATATGAACAATAAGAGATGCTGGAGGGATACGGGGAGAAAGAAACACTAACACACTGTTGGTGTGATTGCAAACTGTACAGCTGCTCTGGAAAGCCATGTGGAGACTCTTTTCAAACAGTTAGGGACCAAACCACTGTATGACCCAGCATCAATGTTTTTTAGCAGCTCAATTTACAATAACAAAATTACGGAAACAATCTAGATGACCCTCACTGGAAGGATAGATCCAAAAACTGTGAAAAAAATATATATGTATATGGCTTTTTCAGGTAAATGGATTGAAATGAAAAAAAAAAATCATTCTGAGTGAAACAAACCAAACACAGAGACTCAAGGTTCTAATGTTTTCTTTCATTTGTGAAAGCTAGAGTAAAACCTAAGGTAGGATGAAAGTTAGTCAAGTTTTTTTTTTTAATAGATCCACCAAATCTGAAGTAGCACATAAGCTGGGGGGACTATAGCTATGAAGGTGGTGGGGAGATAGAAAGGGTGGAGAAAGAAGGAAAAAGAGGGTTGTTCATTACTGTAGAGTTCAGTTGACTCCCATGAAGACCCCAAATATACCCAGGCAGGCATATAAATCTAGTAATATAAATGTTTAAATTACATGTATATTGTCATTTATATCTGTAACTTGGGGGAATTACAGAGGAGTCATGAAGATTGAGGAGTGGGGGAAGCGGAGGACATCCTGGACAAAAATCGTGTTTAAGCAACTCTGTCAATACCTATGCATGTTTGAATGTGAATCAACAACTCCATTCATTATGTAAGATGATGTTGAACCGGTTAGAAAAAGAGACATTTGAAGTAGGGAAATCTTATATAGAATCATTTTTAAGAAAAATTAGAATGACTTGGAGATGATAAATTGAGGATGGAAGCCAGTGGCTAAAACCGGAATATCCTTGAGAAATATAAAATCATGTAAGGCTTAGATTATTCTTTATCAACATTTCTTCATGTTAGTTTTGAAAAAAGATAACTTTTTCTTTGGTGAAAGAAAGATCTTCAGTCTTACAAGTAAAACCAGACTACGTGCATGTGTATAGGTGCTTGAGTGAGTGCATGTGTGTAGGCACATGCATGTTCGTATGCACATGCATGTTCATAACCAACTTAAAGTAAATCAATTTTTCACAGATAAAAACTTTGTAATTGTCACTGCTCTTCATCATAGCAAGGAAAAAATAAACTACATTAAACTTCTAATTTTACTCATGATCATTTGTTTTCTTTCCTTGAAGTGTATTTATTTGACAATATAATTGAATTAGCAAGTTAAAAAATGACAAAATGGTTTATTGATAATCTAATAGTCCTTTACTTTCTAGCTCATAATTGCATTCTAAGCCGCAATTTTCACTTTAAGGAAGCATTGTTTTGTATTAACTGAAAGTAGTAATGGCAGCAAATAAGGAAGATAAAGATGATAAAAAGCATATTGTAAATGCACAAATAAAATAATGTAAATAATGTATTATATGTTTAAATTTATGCATAAAACATCCATAAGTATATTTCTTTACACATTTTTGTTACTAAGTTTTATCAGTTCCAAAAAGCACACACACATTCCGTCTAACATTTTGAACTGGCACTTCTCTACTGAAGCTCTTGGCTTATGATCATTTGAAGTTCTTTACCATCTTTATTTACTATTCCCCTTATATTCAATCCTGCCTTTATTTATTAATCTTGGTGGCACTGACCATTAGTAAGTGGATATTCTTTTTCCTTACCAGCTAATTAGTTATCAATTAAAGTTACTATGAACCCTAGTGGGCAGTTGTCATCAAAAGATGAGACAAAGTATTTCATATTTGGAAATTTTACAGCCAAAGAAAAGTGTAGTAATAGTATAGTGGCTTGTGGAGCATATTCAAATAGAGATGGAGGGATAAATGTACCATGGTCAAAATCCATTCTATTAAAATTCAAGTCTCATTTTCAAATTGAGAAACTGAGAAATGTTAAACTGTTCATTAAAATTTGCCATTTTTAGATGTTTGTGTTCCTCACCCATTCATATTTTGAAATACCTACCCCCATGGTGATAGTATTAGGAATAGGGCCTTTAGGAGGTAATGAAATCATGAGCATGGAAGTCTCTTGACTGAAATTAGTGCCATTTTAAAAGATCCAGAGATAGTTAGCCTCCTTGACCAGATATGATACAGCAAGGAGATGTCAAATATGAAGCAGGATATGTGCTCTGATGTCCAGAACAGGGAAAAACAAATTTTTGTATTTTCATGCTACCCAGTGTAGGATATTTTGTTGTAGTATGCTAATAGACTAAGATAAATATTGACTGATTTAAGTTATATTTGCACAAAGCACAACGCCAAAGCATAGCAACATTAAGTGTAAATAGAAGAATGTGTTAAATGTATTTGAACCTTTCTTGTAATTGATTTCTTATATCAAATTTTCTTTGTATAACTGAAGATAACTTTACTGAGAAATCACCACTTCCAATGTTGGGCCACATTTGGAGATCTTAGGTATGTATTATGCTTAGTTACATGAATAATCTTCAAGAGAATTACTTGGTTAAGAGAGGAATCCCTTAGGATATGCTTTTGGAAACAAGGAATTATGAAATTAAATACCCAATTTGGGTTTACATTTAATTTTTTTTTTAGTATTGGAATGAATAATCGTAATACGTAATGGCAAAGAGTATAACCTTGCAGCTTTTGTTTTTTCAAAGAAAGAAACAACTAAGTACCACAAGTTTAAACAGAGGTCCATTCTAATGTCATAATGTAAAAGCATCTTATTTAGCTAACATAGATACCATATTTTCTACTTGTATTTTGCTGGTTGATTATTTGATTAATGAGCACTACTAACCAATGAAATTATAAATTTGAAAATTACAAAAGCTAGGGGATTTTATATTTAAATATGCAACATTTCTATAGTGTTCCTCACCATTTCCTGGTGCAGTCAGTCTTGAAGATATATGATTATTACTCATAATGTAAGGGATTTCTATTTTACATATCTCTAGCTAAATTTATATCTATATGAAAATAATGACAATATGATCCCCTATGAAAATAGTGATAACATGATCCCACAGTATGGCCACCATGCAGAGAGATTTCAAAGCATTGTGTTTTAGAAGAGAAGGGTACTAGAGTGTGTGTCAAAATAAGCCTTCAGCATGGCTTATCTCTCCTAGCAAGGGTCACTAGAGAATGTTCTATAGAAAGACTGATGAATACTCAGGCGTCTAATTATACGGTCCACAATATAAAATTAAAATGATTCTACTAGCTGGGATAATTATTCTCCCCGTTGCCTGATTAAAATTTGACACTTTACAGAGTTGTTTATTTCTTAATCTATTCAATTGTTAAAGAGTCTTTTGAACATGTTATTATAATTTTATTTCCATTCTTAGTTTTTGCCATCTATTTTACAAGGAGAAACAAAGTGCTGTTAACTCTTTCAAATCACAAATTAGTAGTTAGGAAGTATATAAAATAAATGTAACTTAAAATAAGAGATTGTAAAATTTTAGAAGCATTTTCCTTTTTGGTCAGACTGAAATTAATTGAATAAATTCTTCCTAGCCCATTTATTTTTGGTTCTTTAAATTATGATGCTCCATTGCTTTGCAGTATAGTTCATTTTTGAATGGTGAGTTTATTGTTTTTTAATTAAAGTAAAATTTACACTGGTAACTGGATCCTCATTAAATAATGGTACAGAAAAACAACTGGTAGTTATAGGAAAGTAAGACTCAAATAGTTTTGATTTGGTGATCAGTTTGTCAGTATTTAGTATTAAACTGTTTCTCATTTTAATTTCATAGTGAACAAATGTTTCGATAAAATCATTTATTTCCTTGGCATAACCATTAACTGAGTTTTTGTTAAAAAGGAAAAAATGCTATACATTTAATTAAACAAATACATCATTTTGATATCCTTATCCAGGAAAAGCACTGTCCTTACTAATGATGAGACATAATTAAAGAATGATATATTTTAGTTAACAAGAGCATCCTTTTGAAGATATTTCATAGTTTTCCTTTTCTTTTGTGTTTAGCTTTTCTTTCCTTTTCAAAACTTACCATACCGAACAAATCCATGAACAGTAAATAACCTTTATTTAGTTTTTACTTTCCCAAGAAATGTTGTGACCTGTCAACTTTTTTCCATCTTTTGTGTATTGTTATATAAAGACATGTATGTATATATATAAACAGGAGTTTCACATATATATATGTATACATACATATATATATATACACACACATTTTATATATGAATGTATATTCATAATATATTTTTGTAAGAATATTCTTGATAAATCAAAGCTGAATATTTTTCATGAAGTATTTCTTTATACTACTTATATTATACACATCATGCCTTTTGGTTTCATTGGTTTTCCTTATTTTCCCACTTTGGTCTCCCTAGTTATGCTAAATATCTTGGTACTAGGTATAAGTTTCATGAACATGTGCCCTTTTAAAAAGTTTAGCATAGGGTGTAGGCATTTCATATTGTTTTTTTATAGCTCGCTATATCATTAGGAGCATTATTTTTCTTAAATTTTTGCTTTGTATGGGAAGGTAGACTCATCTTTTTCAAAAAAATCTTTACAGGTAACTTCTACACTTATTTTATAGCAAAAATTATGAGCAAAAACAAATATTCTTACATATTTCCATTTGTTTTTATTTATCAGCAAAATGGTGTACTAAATCTCTGATGATGAATGCTTCTGTCTATATTAAAAGGGAAATTCTGTTCAGTGAACTGCATTTAAAACGAATATTTACTCAGGAGCTTAAAGCATAAATGCTTTCTATGGAACATACTACACAGATCAGAAACCTAACCCTTGGTATGCTCAACACATTTTTACAAGAAAACAGTTCACCTTTTCTGGACCAATCTGTACAAAATGACTTTTAATCAAGTAGTTTGGACTCCCACATTGTGCCTTTTGTTTTTCTGAAGGGCTATTCTTAAAAGTGTTGCCTAATATGTCTAAGTAGTAAAGCTTCACCAAGGCCTGCATGCTGGAAAAACACAAAGGACAAAATGCTGCGTTTTAGACATATTGCCCCAAACAGTTTACCAGAAATAATAGAAAGCTTCTTGGTTGGCCTTTGTCTAATACCAGCTTTTCTGACAATACTGCTGATCGGTCTTCACTGGCATCAAGCAGTGGTGCCAGCCAAAGTTATGGACTAATTGTTGAAGATTTTTTTTTGCACTTTTGAAAAGCTTACCTCTTAAAAATAAAACAAGCAAACAAAACCCAACAAATGCTGTTAATTTTACTGTAATCTTGGTTCTAAATCTTATTTAATATGTTTGAAGATCCTTTGAACCAAATGAAGAATCTTTGTTTCTTTGTATGAAAACAACTAACATTTTCAATATTCTTCCAAAATCATGAATTGGAGCAAGAAAAAGAAATTCCTGGCACACAGATAGTTAAACCTGAGTTTTTTCAGAATTTTACCTTCATTGACAACAACTAGCTGCAATGAAAAAACCAGATGAAACCTTCCAAACTACTGAATCCCTAAAATTTATCATCCAACTACAGCTTATCTTATTTCCTTCAGTATTTATGACTACTAAGTAAACAAGAGGCTTCATGTTATGAACCACTTCAAAACCACAAAGCATAGAATTACTCCTAAAACCATTTTCCCTAATCTGTCCTTATTTTTAAAATTAATATTTTGCACATTACCAACCTTTAATGATTTGGAAATGAGGATAAACCAGAAACATACACTTACAAGAACACAAATAATAAGGAAACTAAGCAGGTACCAGTTTTCACTATAATCATATTTACTGAGTAATTCTAGTTGTTCCTCAATTTTAATGAGCTTTCTAGGGGAACAACAATAGCCAGAAGCCTCCACAGTACATTCTATGGACAGTTTACTTAGGCAGACACATAATTCAATGACACTGGGGATGCTGGTCTCCCAGCTGCAGCTTTTTATAGTTTCAGTACCTGGATATTCTTCAGGAACATTCAGTGATTTAATAAAGGATTTAGCACTAATTCTCCATGTTATTTTGAAAAGCAATTTCTTTATACTTTGCATTTTACATGTCTATAATGTTTATAATGTTAGGCACATTAGTGTATGAAACAAATTAGAGTTAGGATACTAATTTGAAAGATGGAATTGAATAATTGTTCAATTTTGAATTAAATGTTTGTAACTTATGAATAGGATATGTGGATTTTTATACCTTAAGAATCACTGTATTTAAATATTAGATTTAAAAGCATTAATTACGGGGCTGGAGCAGTGGCTCAGTGGTTACAGCACTTGTCTGGCCTGCATGAGGACGCCAATTCCAACCCCAGCCCCAGTCCCATATACACAAAAAAGTGTTGGAGCAATGAAAACCAAATGAGAAACTAAATTAACTTGATTCTCTCTCTCTCTATCTCTCTCTCTCTCTCACCATCTCCCTCTTAAAAAAAGAATTAATTACTTTTACAAGATTTTATATGTTAATCAGCAAAATATATTTTCTAAAAAAGAAATAAAATCTATTATATTTTAGATGCACCTGTAAGTTGAAAGGACAATTTGATTAATAAAATGATCAACTACTTCAAATTTATTAGGTATTGTATATAAATTCAATTTTATAAGTTTAAAAATAATTAAAGTTTTGAGTTGAAGATTTTATAATAACTGAATAAATATTATTTTAAAAACATAGGTATTTCTCAGTATTCTTTTCCATACACCTTTTTTCTTTACTATTTCACCTGTTGTTTTTTATTCTACATTCTGTGATGATTACTTGTATTGATGTTTTGGTTTACTATTTTCATCTTCTGTGATATTTGTTTACTTTTTCAGATATTGCTCACTTTTTTGTTGTCAATCATATTATTAAGCACATGCGGTAAAGAAATCCTTATTTATTGAAGGATGCTCTAGATTGCTTTTGTTGACATGCATTTATAACTAAGGCTTTCTTCCATTTTCATTAATTCTGTTTCTTGGTTCTTCATGGTTAGAATTTTATGAGCAAGGTGACAGGTGTGATCAGAATGGAACTTCTCAGAGCAGAGTATGTAGTCACTAAGCATTTATTAAATAAATATTTCTGTATTTTAAATATGTTCTATATGGAATGTTCTGTAAATTTTTGGAGAAATTAGTTACAATACATATTTATAAATGAATGTCAGAATTGATCAATATTTCTAACTCTAATTTCTTTCCTTCATTCTATTTGAAAATTTCTTCTTTCCTTGGCAATGAATACAGATTCTGAGAATCAAATCTTTCTTTGCAATGAGTGCACAGTGAAATGGGTGAATGTGTTGCCTGTGAGTTTTATTTCAGTTGCAGAGGGAACTGCTCCTTAGTTAACTGGTCCTTGCCTAGTGTATAAACTTAAAATTTACTGGAATATTGCTCTGCTTCCTTTATGCCCCTAATTTCTGTATCAAGGAGCATCTCCTATAGTTACCTATGATTTTTAGTTAAGTACTCTTGGTGATTATGATATCTAATGATATAAAAATAAATACTTAATATGTTGGATGATAGAATTTCCTATTAGAGTTGCTGTTATTATTTTGTACTAAATTTCATTTGATTATTTTAAATTCAGAATTTTTATTTTAACAATTCACATATACAAATGAGATATTTGACATAAAATAGTTCAATTGAAAAACTTCTGGACTGTGCTCCTATCAATATGAATAAAACAAATGAATAAAAGGATAAGGGATATGATACCTTATTGATAAGGCTACATCTGGAATGTTGTATGCATCTTTGTACAAAATTTTTACAGGCAATTTTGAAAAGGTAAATCACAGAGTATAATATCTAGAATACTGAGTTGCCTGTTTTACGCATTGTGAGAGGAGTGGGGTGAGCGAGATTATATTTATTCTGGAAATTATTTTTCTTTTCATGAGTCAAGATAGACATTATCAGATATTTTATACTCATCAGGTATAAGAAGGAAGCATTCTGTATTAGTCCAGTGAGTAAAAATATGATTAATAAAATAAAATGGAGCAAGGAATGGTGGCACACGCCTATAATTCCAACAGCTTGGAACCTGAGGGAAGAGGATCATGAGTTCAAAGTCAGCTTTAGCAACTTAGCTAAGCTCCGGGCAACTTAGTGAGACCCTCAAATTAAAAGACAAGCAACAAAATTAAAAAAAACTATAAATCAAAGAGATAGGGGATGTGGCTTAGTGTAAGAGCCCATGGGTTCAATCTTTGGTACCTAAATAAATAAATAAGATAGAAGCACCCTGTACACTGAGTAATTTTTAATGAGAACCAATTCTCTCATAATTGACAATTGCCATCACTGGATAGTTAGTAAAATTTGAAGGTTTTTGTATGCCAGAATTTATATCACCATCATCATTGTTATTGCCACTTAAAAGTACATTTCAAAAACATTGTCAGAATTGGAATTTTTGAATTTAAAATTTCTATCATTAACATTCTCTGATATGTCAGAAAATCCAGGTTTTGAATGTGTCTCAAATAGGTGAAGGAAGGGATGGCATATTCTTTTGGATCAAAATAGCTGAGGATCTCACTCATCCTAAGCATAGTTTTGCTTTATTGTTTTGAGATTTATGTTTCCCTATTCTGTCTCTGTATTCTGTCTTTGCCTCTCAGTATCTATTTTAGTTTTTAGCTGCTGTGTTTGGTTCCTTGTTCCCTTTCATACTCATAATAAATGAGCTGATTTGAACTAAATTTCACCTATCCCAACTAATTGTTCAGCTTTTCCATTTTACTGAATCCTTTATCTGTCTACATCTCGCCCTTTGTCTATCACTCATCTTCCTCTTAATATGTTATCACTTTTCTTTGTCCACATCCATCAAATAATTCAGTCAATTTGTTTCCAAAACAAATTCTGTGACAGGATGCAAATTTCACATCTTGCTGAAAGGAGAGTAATTCATTTGTTCAGATATTACCAGGCATCAATAAACTGTTCAATTCTCCTTAAAATATCCCATTTGTTAATTCACAATTATTTATTGGAAACATTTTATCATCCAAACACAGTTCTATACATTGAAGACATAGTATTATATGATACCTGGGAAATCATTCTGATGGAAGGGATAGAGCAGAAAATATTACAAATATGAATGGGATAAATTCATATTATAATAAATGCCATTAGGAAAATAAATGTGGGAGATTATATGTGAGAGAAACTTAGGTGGGATACTATACACTTACTATGTATCGCCTTTGACAAGAGGATGTGTTAGCTAAGAGGTAAATACCATGAGGGGTCTGATACAAGAAGATTGAAGGACAAAACTTTCCAGTCAAGAAGGGTTTTTTTAAAATCATTTTTTTGTGATAAAACTCACATCACAAAATTTACGATCTTAACTATTTTTAAGCATATAGTACTGTAGTGTTAAGTGTATATGTATTGCATTGCAAGAGATTATAAACACGAATATTTTCACTGTACAAAGTTAAAGCTACACTGCAGTCATAGAGCTCCCCATTAGTTGGTCTTTCATACCTGCAGGTCCTACGTCCTAAGACAGAACAATGTTTAATAGAAAACATATTTTAAAATGCAGCCTTTTGTCATTATTTCCAAAATATTGCAGTATAACAATTACTTACATGACACTGACATTAGAAATTGTAAGTAATGCTGTGATGATTTTCAGTATTTGTGAGGATTTATGTAGGTTATATGCAAATACTACATATTTTAGTTAAAGAACTTGAACATTCATAAATTATTTACATATGGGGAAGTTCTGGATCCAATCCCACATAGATAACAAGGGAATAGTATATATAGCACACTTTTTTCTCCATTTATGTGTTGAAGGAGATTTGGGTTGCTTTCACTTGCTTTCACCTCCTGGCCATCGTGCACTGTGCTGCCATTTTTTTTTTTTTTTAAGAGAGAGGGACAGTGAAAGGGAGAGAGACACAAAGAATCAATTTTTATTGAGTTTTTCACATGGCTTTCATTGCTCTGACACTTGGTTGTGTACGTGGTGCTGGGGTTTGAACCTGCATACTCGCGCATGCTAGGAAAGCACCATAACCGCTGAGCCAGCGCTCCAGCCCCATTGTGCTGCTAGTAACAGGGGTGTCCATATATCCTGGAGACCCTACGTTCATTTTTTATATGTATTCAGAAGTGTAGATAGATCAGATGGTAGTTTTATTTTTAATTTTCTGAAGAAGTATCATACTTTTTCCCATGGTAGTTTTGGCATTTACAGGTAAATCAACAGTGCAAAAGGACTCCAACTTATCCAATTCCCTGCCAGCACTTGTTATTCTTTGTTTTCAATTTCATTTTGTATTACAGTAACCATCTTATTTAGTATGAGGTGATATCTCATTATAGTTTTAATTTCTGTGTCTCTGATGATAAGTGATGTTGGCCAACATTTCAAAAACATCTTGGCCATTGGACATCATCTGTGAAGAAATGTATATTCAAGGCCCTTTCCCCATTTTTAACTGAAGTATTGGAGTTTTTGTTGTAGAGATATAGACATTCTTTTGAGACTCTGCCTATTAACTTCTCATTAGACATATGATTTGCAATTTTTTTCATCTATTCTGTGGATTATATTTTCACAGTATCACAGTGTTGATTGTGCCCCACGGCCAACATAAGTGTAAATTAGACATAGTACCATTTGCATATTTCTGCTTTTATTGCTTGTACTTCAGTGTCACATCAAAGAAATAATTGCAACTCCCATGTCACAAAGCTTCTCCTCTATATTCTCCTCAAGGAATTACAGATTTGAATATAAAGAATTTTTAAAAAATTTTTTATTTTTGAACAACCATACAAGTTTTTAACAAAATAATATCAAATGTGTATAGATTCTGGATATTACAATTACCCTCAGGAGAGGCCCCCAATTATCCCCCTTATCCCTCCCTTCCCCTTCTCCCCATATCTCTAAAAAAGGATTATGTTGTATAGCATTATATCTTATCTGGGTTTAACATATGATAATAGACCAACTTTCTCACTGGCTATAAAGAATTTTTTTAAGAGCAGAAAGTAGGAGGAGGGGAAGAGGGGGAAGGCAGCCTCTGGAAGCATAATGAATGAGAAGAGAGTGCTATGAGGTAAAGTCAGGACCAAA